>JAKCPI010026176.1:0-20063 GCA_023213315.1 Euborellia annulipes | reverse complement strand
AAAATGGGCTATCCAACAGGAGTAAACTCCCAATTAGTGGATAGCACTACAAATATATATTTTAATTAATAATAAGAGTAGTTAAGAAATATACCAAATTGAGTCTCATTGCTCATACAAAAATAAAAAGAAAAAAATATACATAAAGTTTAAATAACAAAAAATAAAAAATAAAAATAGTTCAAAATAATAATATTGAAGCCATAATTAATTTATATAATTATATAAATATACCGATACATTATTGAGATGTTTAAAACCTCAAGAGAAAAGAACTCTCTTCAATCCCCTCTTACAAACATCCAATGAGCAACAGAAAATGTCCGGAAGACCTTGAAGAGATAACTCATTATATACTATACATATACGATTTAGAGGGGAAAAATACGATGCATTCGTTTTACACTGCCATAAGGTAAAAAGCTCATTATTTCTTGTTGTTCTGCCAGGCACCCGAAAACCCAACCGTTCTAGCGTTGCCGGAGCATCTATATGATTATTTAATATTTTATATAAATAGACAATATCAAAATAAGTTCTCCGTTTTTCAAGAGAAGGAAGAGTCAAAGGAAAATTTGGAAATTTATTATTTATAAAATATAAAAACCTTCATAAATAAAGAATTATATATATCATGTGTTGGTCCATGAGGTAATTATGAAAAACATATAACCAAGTATTTATTAATTTAAACAAGCGAAAAATGTAGGTACCGCCGAGACTGAAATCAGCGATCTATCATAATTTAAATAAGCGAGTGCGTACTGTGGTCCAACAGTAGGGCGTGTTGAGCGTAAATCGACAAGATCCGTGGTGCAAATCCCGGCGGTACCTACATTTTTCGCTTGTTTAAATTAATAAATACTTGGTTATATGTTTTTTATAAAAACCTTCTCTGAATTGTCTCGATTCTATTTATATAAACTTGATAATGAGGTGACCAACATACAGATGCAAATTCCAGGCGAGAACGAACAAGAGAACAATATAAGTTAATAAAAGTAGATACGGAGGAAAAACGATGACTGATTCTTAAAATAAAACCCAGCATTTTAAATGCTTTTTTTACAATTATGTCTATATGGACATCAAAGATGAGCTTTGTATCCAACATCACTCCAAGATCCTTAACAGTATTTACTCTGGCGAGTTCGTGATTATTAATACTATATTTAAAAACGATAATATTTCTATTTCTTGTGAATGTAATTTGAGTACATTTATTGATATTCAAAAATAGACCATTATCGTTTGCATAATTACTAAATCTATTTATATCATTTTGAAGTAGATAACAATCATTTTTATTTTTTATAGTTAAATAGATCTTTAAATCATCAGCATACATTAAGATTTTTGCTGCATGAAAACACTGAGTTATATCGTTGATAAATATAATGAATAGTAAAGGACCAAGGTGCGAACCCTGTGGAACGCCTGAAATCACCGGGAGAGATCTAGAGCGAAAGCCATTTACCAAGACACATTGCGATCTATTAGATAGGTACGACTCAAACCATCCAAGCAAGGATCCATGAATTCCCATTAAATTTAATTTATTTATCAATAATTTATGATTAATTTTATCAAAGGCTTTACTAAAATCTGTATAGATTGAGTCAACCTGATATCGATCCTCCATCGATTTCCATATATCATCCGTATACTGCACAAGATTCGACTCAGCAGATCTCCCGGGAACAAAACCATGTTGCTCAATAGACAAAACATTCTTAATAGAATTGAAAAGAGTTTTATAAACGATTTTTTCCAATATTTTTTCAAAAACACATAATTTTGAGATAGGTCTATAATTTTCAACAATATTCTTTTGCCCATTTTTGTGAATTGGAATCACTAAAGCCCTCTTCCATTGTGAGGGGCACAAACCATCCGACAAGGATTTATTATAAATTAAAGAAAGCGGATATGAAAGAGATGAAACACATCTTTTAACAAAAATACTCGGCAATCCATCATCACCAGCACCAACATTGTCTTTCATATTCATAATTATTTTACTCACTTCTGACTCAGATGTAGAAATACTAGCTAAACTAATGTTATTATAATTTTGACAAGTTTGGTTATCAAGTTTAATAAAATTAGAAGAGCAGTACACAGAATGAAAATAATCAGCAAACATATTAGAGATGTCATCTCCGCTAGTGGAAGTGACACCGTTGTATTGTAAACAAGAGGGTATACTGTTCTTCTTGAAAGAAGATACATAACTCCAAAATTTTTTTATATTATGGGGAATTAATTGTTCAATTTGCTTAATATACTGATAGTAACATTGTTGAGTCAGGATTTTAACTTGTTTTCTAAGAGTTGAAAATTCTTTATAGTAAGTAACATTTTTAGATTTTATATACAATAAATGGGCTCTGGACTTTTTTTTAATTAACTTTATTAATTCATAAGAGTACCAATTGGGATATGATCTCTTATTAATTTTATAATGAGGTACATAAAGATTTATATGGGATTTAATAATTTCATAAAACTTGTCAACCATTTGAATAACACTTAAATTATTAAAACATTTGTCCCAGGGAATCAATAAAAATTTATCATTCAAAGAAGAATAATCAGCTCGATTAAAATTATAAAAAAATTGGGCATTATTATTCAAAACTCTGTTCAAACTACATTCCACATAGATTATCAGGGGGGGATGGTGCAGATCAATATTAGTAAGTGGACAAGTAGTACTTTTTACTTGGGTCTTTTCAATATTTGTTAAAACTAAATCAAGAATCCTGTGATTAATATTAAGTTCTCCATTAAATTGCTTTAAATTAGAATAGGCCATAGTATCAACAAAATTAGATGAAATAGCGTTATAAGTGTTATTAGGAAAAAACCATGTATTATTTCCAAATCGTTCCCATTTTAAATAAGGTAAATTAAAGTCGCCACAAATCAAAATCTTATCATTAGATAAAACATCACAAAGAGAAGCTAAGTTATCAATAAATAAATTTAAAGCAGCACAATCTTGAGGAGGAATATAAACACAGCAGATATGTAGCTTAAATGAATTATTTGAACTTATTGTGATCCAAAGGTCCTCCGCAAGAGTGGACCATTCAGATCTTTCCACGAATCTTATGTGTTCTTTAATGCCTATCATTACTCCCCCTCCATCCAGCTTCCCCGATATCTGCAAATCCCTATCTCGTCTAACCATGGCATAATCATCAGAAAGAATTTCTTGATTTGATATATTTGAATTAAGATTAGTCTCAGTTAAACATATAATATCAAAGTCACAATTAAAAGAATTCAATCGAATATTATGGGTTTTGGATCTAAGGCCGCGAACATTCTGATAATATACTGACAATGTCATTTTAAATAAATAGAGAGAGGTTCATTATAAAGGCAAAATATAAAAAAAAGGAGTTACATAAAAATAATAGATCCTTAAATAAGTGACCAAATACAAATTAAAATTTAAAGAGCCAAAATATAAACATTGGAAAAGTGAGATAGAGTTGTTATCATTTTTTATAAAATGAATAAATTTTTCATTAATATAGAGATTCGATAAAGAGAGAGAGATATAAATATTATTCGGCGTTAATCCGGCTTCAAGAAAAATAAAAATTAAAAATATAGTTATTTTTAGAGAAAAAAAGAAAAAGTTTAAAAAACACTCTATTATTAACTGAATTAAGTTAACAAAACTCCCTGTTACTTCATTTCTAAACTGTTTGTTAAGAAAGTTATTATCATAAAAAAAATTTAAAAAATTTGAATGCATATTGAAAAGGTGGACAACGTTAAACAATCTTACGAATTTCATCCTCGGAAGAGACACGAAATATCAAACTCGTATCATTTTTTCTTGCCAATATTCGTCCGTCCCTCACCCAAAGATACTTAAAGTCAGATGCATTTTTCTTTGCAGCACGAGCAAGGGCAAATAACTTGCGATTATTTGGAGTAAGCGCCTCGTTGATAAAGATCAGTTGATTATTAATCTTAAAATCCCTCCGGACTCTTCTTTCCTTTATCACCTGGTCCCTATCACCCTTGCGCACGAAATCCACCAGAATACATCGATCCCTCCTCTGTTTGGACCCATAACGGTATGCCTTATTAATATGTTCGGGTTTTATATCCGTTCCCAACTTATGCATGACGTCACCAATAACAGTAAGCAAATTCTCACCCTGCGTTTCAGGAACACCCCTTATCTCTAGAGATTTTTCTAAAGATGACTGTTCCAAATCATCGATTCGATGGCGGAGAGAAATATTTTCTTGCTCCAGTTTCCTCTTAGACTCCTGGAGAACTTTTATATCCTCAAGTGCACTTTTTAATTTAAAGTCGAGGTCGGTAAAGCGAAGAGAATGTGAGTCTAATTTATTATGAGCACATTGCAGGGAAAGAATTATAGTTTCTAATGATTTAGCAATACTCATTAGATTGGGTTCCACAGTTAGGTCCTCCAAGGAGGCATCAGCATCCCCGAAATCAGGTTTTGGCTGAGAGGAGCTATTAGATGCCAGAGTATTACTGACACAATTATCACATTCCCAAATGCCTTTTAATTTGTCAATATCTTCTAAGGTCATTTGAACACAGATGAGATGAAACAATTGCTTGCACATCCTGCAATCAATTGAGATCGGAGAATTGGTGGAACGAGTTATACTCTCACCACACTTTGCACAGTTGGTGGGCATTTTATTTGAATTAATATGAATAAAAAATAAAATAAAAAACAATTTAATTTTCTTTTTCCTTTGTGAAGTTAAGGAAATTCAAAGAAATGATTAGATAAGTCAAATAAAAAAGTTTCAAACTCACAAAAAGTCCAATGAAAAACACAAAAACACAGATAATGGATCAACTATTAACACTATAAGTGAAACCAAATATTCAACAGATAGAGTAGATAATCAGCTTCAATATGATATAACTCAATAGAATTAATTCGAAAAAAAAACCATAAAAAAAATTATTAAACACGGAGCAGAAAAACAATCAACTGAGCAGTAAGAGACCAATTTCTAGAATGATATTGGTAATGGTAATACGAGATTTGTAATATTTCTATTCATAGATGGAATGAATATTTGAGGTGGCTGATGCACTTTGTTGTTAAAGTGAAAAGGAAATTGAAAACTGATTAATCCTCACCACCACTAATACAAATAACACTCGTTCATATAAAATGGTTTATTATCTGTTTATTTCCACGAATTGTTTCGTGTATAAGCCAACACGCCCATCACACGACCTCATTTTTTAGGTAGGGTTGAGTTCGCTATTAATTCTTTTTGTGTTATTATCGCTCTAATAGTAGATAAAGATTTTTTTAATGTTATGTCTAAATTGAAAAGAAAAAAAAATATATAGACCTATATTTTAATGGAGTTTGAAGATGATTCATGGAGTTATTAAAAAAAAATCCTGGGAAAAATTTACATAAGTTAAATCTTTTTTTTTAGAATAAAAACATACTATACAATGCATCTCATTCAAGCATTGTAATTATTTTAGGTATTAACAATATTCTCGCCCTTGACCTATGGCTCAGAGGTAGAACATTAGCTTCTGGTGCCAAAGGGCAAGGGTTCGCATCCCGTTCCAGACGAGAAATTTATTTCAATCTAATTGGATACCAATCAATTGAAATAAATAAGGACGGGGTCTAAATTGCCTTAGATGCCTACAAAAACTTTAAACAAAATAAAAATTAAAAACAATATTCTCAATAATTGACCTATTTGTGACTACCCTTTTAATTTCTTTAATTCCTTGTGATTAACTGCTTTTCTACCCTGAACTAAGATTGTTTTGCTTTTATGTGTTTACAAAAATATTTTGGAACAGTGATGAATGGGGAATTTCAAGAACGCATTTCTGTTAAATTTATAGAATAAATTACCCAAATTTTTTAAATAATTCACGAGATTTATGTTTTATCATTAATACATTATGAGAATATTATTTGTATAATTGTAAAAAATAAATAGGGATCATGACAGGGATAAACCATGAGATATTGACATTTCTTTTAAATGGTAATTATATCAATATGTCTTTTTATAAATTAACTCACTTGGAAAATAAGAAAATTAAAATTTAAACTGGAGGTTTTCGTTAATATAATAATTGTAAAAGCGGTGAACAGTAGAGTAGCTAGAGGGAGGGTGACACCCGACTGGGAAAAAAATAAATAAATAAAAAATAAAAACTTAATAGATCACGAATATTTTTTTTTATTGTATTTCCTATAAAATTAATTCAATATGAATTCTGTATTTATATTTATATAAATCTGGTGTGACTGGTCGCACAGCACCCATCTCTCCTTGAATCCTATACTTTCTCTCTATATAACATATATTACATAAAGGCTATACATAGGTAAGAGAAAGTAAAAAAGAAAGTGAAAAGTGAAAGTCTAAATGGGCTAAGATGCCGAAAAGAATAATTATCTTGGGAGACATTTCAATATCAGCACAGGGTGCCATCGTCGATGCTACGCCAGTGGGTGTGAAAATAAGTAAGAAATTCCCAAAGAAATAATTCCTTTTTTTTAACGCCTTTAAAAGATCCTCTCTTACTTTTGCAAAGCTAGAGAGAGAAAGAGGACCCATAAAAAAGGAGAGCAAGGAAGAAAGGAAAGGAGAATTTGACTGGAATTCCTTTGGCTGTTGCTATGTTGAGAGTGCAAATAGCTGCAGGGATCCCTGGGGAATGTGTCCAATCTTCCAGTCTATTCTGCCTGCTTCTCTACGATGGACAGACTAAAAGAGGCGTTGGGACAAGCAAATAAATGGCGCTCTTTGGGGATATTGAGGTCACTCTTGCAGAGGATGCCGAGTGTCTATTAGGTCAAAGTGGGGAAGAGAATAATAACTTTAATTCTGTATGTATAATATTTAATAATATTTTGTTATCTCTATCATTTAATTTAATTTTCATTTGCAATAAAATTTTAATAATACTGCGTACTGAGAATTTCATAGAGGTATAAGGTTTGTTCGTTTCACTTACTATGATAAAAAGTGCACGATATCATGATCAAAAAGTGCAAGTTTTACTAGCGTGCACAAAATGAAACGAACAGAATGCAGGACAAAATGTGCAAATTATACTGCAATGGCAAGCGAAACGAACAGACCTATAGTATGGTCGGGAAGGGTCAACTAAGGATGGTTTTTGTGGTATTCTAGGAAAGTGAAAAATACTATGATTTTTTTTTATTTTAAAAAATTGCTTATGTTTTAAATACTATTCATATTAACCCTTATGGCCCTTGGGCTTGGTGTGGTTGGTAGCGTGCTAATCTTCTATACCGAGGATCGCGGGTTCGGATCCCAGGCAGTCCGATGATTTTATTTAAGGCATTTGGATACCAAATAGCTTAAATAAAAATGCCAGGTATGTTCGCGTTACTGGCTCAGGGACGTTACCTTATCACCCTCTTATAGGCATCAAAGCTCATAGGAATTTAATGAAATTAGTTAAATATCAATTTAAAAAATATTTTAATTGCAGATGGTAGTTTCGTTTACAGGAGAAGTAGTCTCTACTTTATAGGAAATTAGTTGAATTTCAAGAGAATTCAGATTAAAATTGAAATTATAATTTACTATAATGGTTCTCAAATTTGTTTTAAGTTTATTTGAAAATACCATTAATGAAATTTGATTTATTGGATTTGGAGTAACAAACCCTTCAAATGGTTCTGGGTATACTCATTATTCAGGACAAACAAATATAGCCTAAATTCAACAATACATTTATTAATAATATAATTTATCGACCATTTATTTATTATATGTATATGTGAAATACTTAAGGACATGGATACTTATTAATTATTAAATAACTAAGCATTATAAGTAACATTATTAATAATTTTTACTTTCTCTTACTTATATATTCAATTTCAATCTTCCTTTGTCCCCATGACCTCCCGTGAATGGAACAAGCTCCCTGCGTCTATCTTCCCAAAACCTAGAATCTTCAGACTTTCAAGTCTAATTTCAACAGGCATCTTCTCAGTTCCCGCAGTTGAGTTCCCCTTATATGGTTCTCCTTTTTTTTTAACCTTATTCTTCCAGGCTGCATGTGACCACTGGCCATTATAGGTCTTCGGACCTTATGAATCAATTACAAAAAAAAAAAAAATAATAATAATAATGATAAAAATAAATATGAACGATGTTATGCACTAAGGAACCAAGAGCCATTAACCTAAATCTGAGATAAAAGGCATTTCATATGTTATTATTGTTGCACAATTGTAAACAAAACCAATGGCAATGATGGTTTTTTCTTGTTTTATACAAAAAAAGTTCACAGAGTAATAATGTTGTGATTTAAAAATTTCATATCATATTTAAGTTTGGTACTTTTGATAATTTAAATTAATATATGTTTTCCTTTGGAAGATTTGTGAGCCCCTGATAAGAGAGGGGTTCCTACTTTGCTCCTAATTTGACATAACTTAAAATAATTAATAATATGTTAATTCAATATATATTTTAATTAAAGCTTCAATTCAAATTTTATCACTAATTAATTTCTTTATAGATTAAAAAAAAAAAATTTATAAGTAAATTATAACAAAATATGAGAAAAAAATTTTAATTTTATTTTAGTAATAATATAAAAATATTATATATAAATAAATATTCTCTTTTAATGAAACATTCAGATATTATTAATTTTTATTTATTCAGATATTTAAACGAAATTTCCTGTTTTTGTTTAATTTAAATTGCTAATACGATAAAATAATAAATATGAAAATGATTAATAACAAATGAAAAATTGTTTAAAAACTTGTTAAACAATTTCCTCAATTGAAAAGACTATGTTAATAATTTGTTAACGAGTTTACACTGTTTGTTTTACATTACAAAGTTTTTTTTTTTTTTTTAATAGTGGAGAATTTGATGGGTGGTGGGGGAGAGGGTTGCTTAATTCGAAACATCCATCATGTGGTGAAGACAAAAGTATAGTAAGCCTCTCCTACCATCTCTCTCGGTCTCTGAACCACAATGGCGGTTAAAGATTAATTATGCAATATCGGATGAATTATATTCAATAATGACATGATAATTTTTGTTTTGTTGTTTTTGTTTTTGGATGCCATTTATTCTAATTCACTAATTTAATATAATATTAATTATATATAATATTATGAATGCTTTTTGTTCTACATAGATGAGGTTAAAGCACTCAAAAAAAAAAAAAAATATTCATTTGAAAGAAATTTTTCAATTAATGAGTTTAGTAAATGTATAGATGTAATTAAATTAATAAAAAATGAAAAGGTTAACAGAAAATTATTAAATTAAATTTATTCCCCCCTCTCTTCGCGGTTGAGAGGTTAAAGATAATGACAAGAGGACAGCCCGGTGAATAATATTATTGAGAGGATAAATTCTCTCTTATTTGATAAATAATTTTTTAATTTTTTTATAGACATAGAGCGGTAGAAGAAGGTCCGAAATTGGCCTGATAATCATCTCTAAATTTTAATTCATCGTTCTCAATAATATTGACAAATGTTAATATTGATAACCTTAAAATTCAAAGGAGTGGGTTCGGACCTTAGATAGCCAGATGAATATTTATTTAAATCAATTGGATAGCAGTTGGAATTGATAAATTATATCGCAGCTATTCTCAACCGCTGGTCCGGCGGACCACCAATGGTCCGCGGGCAATTTTATTTATTTAATAAAGTTGAACCCCTGAATGGCCTCAGTTGCCAAAAAGGGTTAAAAAAAGCAAGCATAACTTATAAAATTAAGTAATAATTAAAAAGTCTTTTGATCCTCAAAAAATGTTTTTTTTTTTATTTTCACCTTTGTTTAAAATTGAAAATAAATGTTACAATTAACTTATGTAGTAGTTCTTTAATAACTAGTAAAATTTTGTTGTTAAAAAAATATCACTGGTCCTCGAATTTTATTTACAAATTTTACTGGTCCGCCAAAAAAAGGTTGAGAAACGCTGTTATATCGCCTGCTGAGAATTATAGTGACGAAAATTCAACAATTCGAGAAAAGGCGTTTGAAAGTTTTATAAACAAAAATAGCTGGGCAACAAATGAATAGGCCCGAATCAATAGCAAAGAATGGAAATATATTTTCGCCACTTAGCCACTCAAAAGAGAAGATGTATTAACGTTAGGTAGGCTTAACTCAAAATTTTTCGGACTTTCGCCACTATGAATCTCAGCAGGCGATAGATATGTCGTGTTAAAACAATTAGGTAAATATTGATGTGAAAGTTTCGCTATAGATTTTACTTTCTCTTACCTATGTATATATGTAATATATATATAGAGAGAAAGTATTGGATTCATGTCAAAAATTCGATGTCGAGATTTTGATGGATCTTCACGTTTTGAGGTCCCCTGAATCCAAAAAAGTGGTTTTCGCGACATGGTCTGTCTGTGGGTGGGTGGGTGGGTGGATGTGTGTTCAATTTTAAGGATGAAGGAATTGAGCTACGAGGTTGAAATTTTATATTTAAGTTAAACACCCCCGGGACCGGAAAAATAAGCTTTTAATCAAAATCGGCCAAAGAGTACTAGTACTTTACTGATGTATTTTTTCAGTTTTTTTTCGATTTTCTCAAAATTTGCTCCAACGATTTTTTTTAAAATTCAAAAATCAATTAATTTTTAGATTTTCTTTAAAATGTATATTCTCATTTTGCAATTGAAATCTTCTGAAGACCACTTTACTCTTGTATTTCATAGGGAAGATAGGAGAAATGGTTGCCATGGTAACAAAATATAAATATTTTCCCATACTTATAAATTTTACATCTGAATTCAAATGTTCCGTACTGTCGGGAACTAAATATATGTCGACACAAAAAATCTGGTGTGACAAGCACAGAACACAACTTTCGATTACCGAAGGTAAGAGAAAGTTGTGTGCTGTGCGCCAGTCACACCAGATTTTTTAATAAATGATGTATAGAGGCAGCCAAGAAATAATGCTTTACAAATAGCCGGGAACCGTTTTCAGTTAATTAATTAATTCTCGTTTAAAATCTATATGGCCTAAGATGCCGAGAGACTTAAAAAAAAAAAAAAAATTGTTTAAGTCAATGTTAAGCCAAAAGATATTCAGAGGCAAACATCTGGTGTATATATTAGTAATACTATCCCCTAATAACAAAATTATTCCAATCTGGCTACCAACCATCAATTATTTAAATTATATTGGTTATATAATTATTTAAATAAATACGAGTGAAGTTTAAATGATCAAAAAAAAAGATATAGGCTATTAATGCGAAAAGAAAATGTTACCCTTCAAAAAAAAAAAAAATTAGGGATTTAAAAAATAATTTAAAGCAGTGAGGTAGAAAAATACTAAAAAGGCCTAAACTCCTTTTGTCATATATTAATATTGTAAAATTTATTTAGTGACATTTTCATGATAAAAAATATATAATACGCGAGTGCATCGAATTCTTGCCCAGTGTAGACTATGTTATGATCGTTAGATCATATCCGATGGTCACCAGAAAGAAATGGAGAAGAAAACTCGGCTGTACTAAATTTTTTTGAGTTAATAAATTTTAACACTAGTCTAGAGACCAAAAAATTAGTGATCAGTAAGGTGACATTCTCACGAGATTTTAAGAATTTGCCGGCTTTTCTTTTTGACAAGAGAATATGAAGACAATAATGATTAATGAGAATGAAAGTATTTACTTTAGAAATTAAATAAAATTAATTCCAACATTAAAAAAGTTATAATTAAAAAATTTGAGCGAATCTTGAAAGAAAGAAAAAGATTTAATTTCTTATTGAAATTTAAATTAAAACCGTTTTTATCGGTCTCAAATAGAAATTTGGAAGTTAAGAGAGCTAAACGAAGCAATCCCAAAAGATAACTTGTCTCGATAATTGTGAGAATTTAGTAGAGCGAATAACTAACTCATAAATTACTTGCTTGCCATTTAGGGTCAAACGTTTATGCAAAACGTCATAAACTTAGAACTTGAATTGATTTTGCAATTTATTTGAATAACTTTAATATAAAAGAGGAAATTTGTACAGCGATTCACCCTTAATAGCCACCCCCCTCCGTTATATCGAACAGAAGGTGGAATAATTAATAATTTACCTATCCTCGATTTACATTTTTCTTAGGATCAAAAGTGTAAATTTTTACTTTCTCTTATCTAGGTATATATTTCATATATTTAAATAAGTATTGGGTTCATGTCAAAAATTCGATGTCGAGATTTTGATGGACAAACACGTTTTGAGGTCCTCTGAATCCAAAAAAGTGGTTTTCACAACATGGTCTGTCGCCCTCGGGGCTTGGCGTAAAGGTTAGCGTGCTAACCTCGTATACCAAACGTCGCGGGTTCGGACCCCAGGCAGTCCGATGATTTTATTTAAGCCATTTGGATACCAAATGGCTTAAATAAGAATGCCTGGATCCCATATATGTATATTAAATCAATAACGGTTATTGTAAATGTCTTAAATGGCCTAAGTTGCCGAAAAGACAGTGTGAATGTGTGTGTGAATGTGAGTGTGAATGAGAAAACAGTGTGAATGTTTTTTTTTTTTTTTTTTTTTTTAAAACATTCACACTTTTTTCTCATTCACACTCACACACATTCACACAGTCTTTTCGGCAACTCAGGCCATTTAAGACTTTAGACGATAACCGTTATTATATAAATATACATATAGGGGTCCAGGCATTCTTATTTAAGCCATTTGGTATCCAATTGGCTTAAATAAAATCATCGGACTGCCTGGGGTCCGAACCCGCGACGTTTGGTATACGAGGTTAGCACGCTAACCTCTACGCCATGCCCCGAGGGCGTGTGAATGTTTAAAAACAAAACAAAAAAAACATGCTCTGTCTGTCTGTCTGTGTGTGTTTCTGTCTGTGTGCCACCCCTAGCACGTGACACGAAGCTTTTGAACAAAACCGGCCAAAGAGTACTACTACTACTTTACTGATGTACTTTTTCAGTTTTTTTCGATTTTCACAAAATTTGCCCCAACGATTTTGGTTAAAATTCAAAAATCAATTATTTTTTTGATGCTCTTTAAAATGTATATTCTCACTTTGCTCTCAAAATTGTTTGAAGACCACTCTACTCTTGTACTTCATGGAAAGATAGAAGAAATGGTTGTCATGGTAACCAAAAATATAAATATTTTCCCATGTTTATAAATTTTCCATCTTGAATTTTAATATCTTGGCGGAAACTAAATATATGTCGGCAGAAAAAATCTGGTGTGACAAGCACAGAACACAACTTTCTCTTACTAAAATTAAAGGCTTTTCTTTTTGAAGGGAGAATATGAAGACAATGATTAATGAGAGTGAAAGTATTTACTATAGGCCTGCCTATATGTCAAGTCAAAGTTAAATTAAAGTATTTTCTATATATGAGTCCTCTATTTCCAAAAGGTAGGTCTAATTGCCTAGGGAACAAATTTTCAGGAAAGGAGAAAAACCTGTATTTTATTAAACTCAAGCGTTAATTTATTACTGTTATGTTTATAAATTCTGTAAATAAATTAGATATAAATAAGAAATTATATATAATATTTAAGATATTATATACATCGCGTAGATAAGCCGCGAAACGGAAATTTATATAATTAGATATTACTTCATGTACCCGAAAAAAGATAAGGGCTCACCGAGCGCAAATCGGTGGATCCGTGGTTCGACTCCCGGCGGCACCCCCTTACATCTTTTTTCGGGTACATGAAGTAATATCTGATTATATATAAATTAGATACACAATTTACAAGATCTTAGGTCCGTATTATTTTCTATATAGCAGTAATAAACTGTTTTAATATTCAACTAGGGAGGTTTTTTTGTAATTAGCTAGTAATTAGCCTACAATAATTATTAAAAAAAAGTAGGATGCGACCGAATATTCGGTTTCGGTTACGGTTTCGGCCAGTTTCGGCCAAAAATCATGGTTTCGGCCGTAGTTTCGGTTTCGGCCAAAAAGTGGCCGAACCTTTCGGCCGGCCGAAACCAGAGTCTGAAAAAATGGGATGAGACTCGCATGCAAAAAAAAAAAAAAGGTCAAATAAATTGCACTTGAGGGAGAAAAATTTTAGTCTCCCTAAAAAAAAAGGTAAAATGATTTTCACGGGAGGGAAAAAAATATAAATTTTTTTATAGGAAATACAAGTTTCGATTTCGGTTACGGTTTCGCCTGAAACTAAGGTTGAGGCCGAATATTCGGTTTCGGCTGAAAATTTTGTTTCGGTCGGACCCTAATAATAACCCTCTGCCCATTAGTTGCAAGCTCCCACAAAATTGTAAGTTTTGGAACCGAAACTACGGCCGAAACCATGATTTTTGGCCGAAACTGGCCGAAACCGTAACCGAAACCGAATATTCGGTCGGTTCCTACTTTTTTTTCCTTTAAGTGCAAATCATTTGATCTTTTTTTACTTTCTCTACCTATGTATATATGTAATATATATATAGAGAGAAAGTATTGGAGGGGGCTCTGGGGGGGGGGGCCTGGGGGGGCGGGGGGGGGGGGGGGTTCATTGCAATTAGCAAGTTTTGGAAATGACATTCATGAAAGTCGCCATCTTTATTAACTAAGCAAGTAGTTTTGGAAGAGTATCTGAGTTTGCAAAAAGACAGTTTTGGAAATGGAATGAAATGCAACTAGGCCCGGTTTGAATTTGTACTCGATTTTCAGTATTTGTGTCAAATCTTTATTTATTTATTAATGAATTTTGACATTAATCCTCAAACTCTTTTTTCAGTTGAGAAAATAATTTCAGAAAGCAATCTTTGTTCAAACGATTTTTGCTTTGAAACACCTTCTTTATTCCCCCCACACAAACAAGTGTATTCTTAGAAATTCACAAACTTTAATAATAATAAATTTAGGTCATATATTTTAATGATAAATTCAATTTAAAATAACGTATCGCGCCTCCACCTTTTGTTATCCTTTAGAAATAATATTTCTCATTTTATATTGTACTAACCTTTTGTTTAATTTTTTTTTTAATTTCTCTCTTATTTGATAAATTATTTTTTAAAGAAAATCCTTTTAAATTTAGAAAATCTTTGATAAAAATTACTAAAGAAAACGTCTTTCAAAAAAGCAGTTTATTTAATTAAATAGCAATTATCTTTTTTTTTAAACGGGGAATTCTTTAAAGAGGTTTGTTTGAAATTTTATTTTTTTATATAATAAAGATGTATCATAAGAGAAAAGATCCAAAGGACAATGGAAATTTTTATTAAACCCTTAATTTAAATATAATTACATTGTTATATTCAAATTAAAAGTTCTTGAATGGAAAATTTTAGAAGTTTATTCTTTTAGGGTTTAGAAGATTTTTCAGAAAGGTGATATAATTATTTAATCAGCCATCAGTATTATTAAATTAAAATGTATATAAATTAAAAAACCTAATGGCCTCTGTAGTAAAAGAAAAATATATTTTCGGCATCTTAGGCAATATAGACTTTTAATGATACTCATTATTTGAATATGATATATTTTAGGGTGTCCAGGCACATTTATATCATTTAGTATCCAAATTATTTAAATAAACAGCGCCCCTTGGCTTTAAGACTATCAATATTGACATTTGTTAACACCTCTAGCCTCTAGGCCACGGGAAGGAGAGGGATAAAAAATATTAAGTCATAACAAAATTGTGGACTAGAAACCCTCACTCTTTTTCTCATTCACTCTCACATTCACACGTCTTTTCGGCAACAGGCCATTTCAAGGCTTTTACGATAACCGTTATTTAATAATATATATTTATTTTGGGTCCAGGCATTCTTATTTAAGCCATTTGGTATCCAAATGGCTTAAATAAAATCATCGGACTGCCTGGGGTCCGAACCCCCGACGTTTGGTATACAGGGATGTAGCACGCTAAACTCTACGCCCAACCCGAGGGCCTAGAAAAATTTTTGCAAAACAAATTGCCAAATTAAAAAATTATACCAAGAAAAATTACTACTTCTTCTTTTGATTGTTTATTTTATATATTCGAATTCTTAAAGTTTATAAAAAATAATAAAAATAAGAGAGAAGTAAAAAAAATTGTAAGGAGCTGACAATGCAAGTGAAAGTAAAGGGAGAAAAAAATATTGGTCGACCCCCAGAGCTCCACCTAATGGTCCGATGTTTGCCAAAAGCTTTTCAGTTCTAAGCCTCTACCCCTGGTTTCTTTTCGTGCAAAATTTAAAAACAATTGAATGAATAGTTTTTTGAGTTTAAAAAATACCAAAAAAACAAAACCAAAAACTTCTTAAATGGATTCAGGGGACCTCAAAAAGGATTTTGGCAGCTTCAGTTCAATTTCGATTTTTTTTACGATTACATAAACTTTACCTGCCCAACCCTATGGTTGGTGGACAAAGTTAATAAAAAATATACAGGTAGATAGAGATTGAGATATTATTTTCTTTTTAAATAAGCTTTTTTTTTTTGATGATGAAAAAATGTTTTTGTTTAAAACAATAAAAGGAGTTTATGAAAGAGAGAAAAATAATAACAGATAGGATCTATTGGCAGATGGATGTCTCTGACATAACACAAAATGACTGGTTGTTGTTATTCGATTCTTTAAATATAATTGGATATTTTGTTTTTGTCTTTTTCTCTCTTTCTTTGTATGTTTAGGATTGTCAAACAGTTGACTTGATTTCATAGTAATAGCAGCTAACTATAAGACCGCTTGTCGATTGTTGACAGGCGATAGATAGTGGCGTTATATATGTATAGAGCCTTTAATTGCATGTCTAAAGGGGCTGTACCTCTGACATCATGTGAACAACTTGATTGTAAATAGACGTTTGTTTGCATAGTATCTATATCAATGATAAATCGTCTTTCTAATAAAATTTTTTATGTTTTACAAAAGAGAACATGAATTCCAACCAATTTTAATAATAATAATTACAGTATCTTTAAAAGAAGAGATTAAATAGGAAAATTAAAATTTTATTCTCAATTAAAGATAAAACCCGATTTCCAGGTAGTCGGTGAATTTAAAGCCCGCCCTGAAGTGTAGGCAACCAATACTCTGCTTTGTCTAGAGGGGAAGCCTCTTCCCCCTACCGAATGTAAAATGACATCTTTCGTCTCTTCCGCAACAAACAAATAACTTAATTACTTCTTCTCTCAGTAAATATCTCAAATATCCTACGTTTGTACTCAAACATCAGCCTTATAATATTTAAACATCTATTCAAAACATTTCAAATGAATTAAATTAAATTTGTATATCAAAGTTTTACATTGTAAATAGTAGATTATATATACCGAAAATTAGAATGTCCTTAATTTTTCGATTTTTTTGTTGTAATTTTTACTTACTCTTACCTCTATATATGTTAATATTTATATAGAGAGAAAGTATTGGATTAATGTCAAAAATTCGATGTCGAGATTTTGATGGATATACACGTTTTGAGGTCCCCTGAGTCCGAAAAAGTGGTTTTTGTGACTTGGTCACTCCGTGTTTGTGTCTGAACAAAATATATCAAGAACCAAAAGGGCTATGAGGTTAAAATTTTATATTTAAGTTAGGTACCCCCTGACACGTGACTTGAAGCTTTTGAACAAAATCGGCCAAAGAGTACTATTACTTTACTGATGTACTTTTTCAGTTTTTTTTGACTTTCTCAAAATTCGCTATAACGATTTTGATTAAAATTCAAAAATCGATTATTTTTTAGATACTCTTTCAAGTGTATATTCTCATTTCGCTCTTAAAATTGTTTGAAGCACCTTTACTGTTGTACAGTGGGCGCCACAATTAAGTCCCCACCTGATAGCTAGAGCCTTAAGTATATGGTGTATAGTAAAATAATTTTAATGACCGAAAAGTTAAAACTTAAAAATCTGGTCCAGATGATTTTATTTATCTTTTCAGTTTTAAAATTATTTCACCATAAACCATATACTATACTATATTCTTAAGGTTCTAGCTATTAGGTACTTAATTGTGGCGGTCACTATACTTGGTACTTAATAGAAAAGCTAGGAGTAATGGTTGCCATGGTAACAAAATATATATATTTTCCCATGTTTATAAATTTTACATCTTGAATATATCGGTGAAAACTAAATATATCTCGACACAAAAAAAATCTGGCGTGACAAGCACAGAACACAAGTTTCCGATTACCGAAGATAAGGAAAAGTTGTGTACTCTGCGTCCCGTCATCCAGATTTTCTACTTATATTCTCGCAAATAAAATTTTACGCCAGTCGGATTTCTTTTAACCCCCTCGACCGCCCCCTGGTCCAAAATTTTAATTTTTTTAGAGATGGGTTCTAATTTTGTTTATTTTATTAAAGAACACTCGCAAAATAAATTTTATGTCATTCGGAGGTCATTATAAGCTTATAAGCTCCTTCGACCACCCTGTGAAAAAAATTTTGAAAATATTTTTTTTTACGGATAGTTTATAATTTTGTTTATTCTATTAAAAAAACACTCGCAAAATAATTTTCACATCATTCGGAGTTCATTAACCGCCCCAGATCCCCTTTGAAACATGTCAAGTTAGTTGAAGAACGTATCCTAAGATTAATATGCAAATATTTAATTTTTTTTTTTAAAATAATTTAATTATTAAATAATAAAACAAGCAATTATACCGGTATACCAATATTTATTTAAAAGTCCAAAAAAAAAGTAAAAATTTTTGTAGATATTTCCTTTTCTTTTTACAGTCGGGATATAATTTTCACATATAATTTTTAAGTTTATATAGAATATATATTAATATTTAGAAATATAATCCAGGTTACACTCTTGAATAAATTCATACGTTTTGTGTACAAATGTTTTGCGTTTTAAATGTCATCATCAAACATCAAAATGAAATTGTAGGTGTTCGTTTTTTCATGAGAGAAAAAGAGATAGAGAGAGAGAGAGAGAGAGACAAAAAAAAATAAATAAAACATTTGACTCTATATACTGTATATATGAAACAAATATTTGAACAACAAGAAAAATTACCTCTCTCTGCTACTTTGTCGGTTTAACATTTGGATACACAAAGGATATGGTAATGTAGACGAAAATCGCCCTTTTTTCTTAATTTTGTTACATGGTTTTAATTTTTGGAAATAGCCCTCGGGGCTTGGTGTAGGGGTTAGAGTGCTAACCTCGTATACCAAAAAGTCGCGGGTTCGGACCCAAGCAGTCCGATGATTTTATTTAAGCCATTTGGATACCAAATGGCTTAAATAGAAATGCCTGGACCCCCAATAGATATATCAAAACATACGAGTATCGCTTTAAACCCACCTAGTCTTAAGTTGCCGAAAAGACTCTATGTATGTGTGTGTGAGTGTGAGTGTGAATGAGAAAAAGTGTGAATGTTTAAAAAAAATTTTTAAAACCAGGTAAAATTGGTGGTCTACTCGCGATCGGTTAATAATGAATCAAGAAAGGTATACTATAGACTGTAGGTTAAACAAAATTGTTTTAAGCCCTGTAGCCTTTTACTTTCTCGTAAAAAATATAAAAAAAAAAGAGAAAGTATTGTAATCGTCAAAAAATTCGACTTCGAGATTTGATGTTTCTCCACGTTTTAGACCTCCCTGAGCCCAAAAAACCATTTTGGGCATTATGTCTGTCTGTATTATGTGTGTGTGAACGCGATTGCTGAAAACCCAAAGCAGCCAGATCGATGAAATTTGAGTATACTCCTTGCACTAAAATTGAACAATTTTGAAAAAAAAACTTTTTTAGGTAAAGAACTACTTCCGGTGATGTTTACTCCAAAAGTTGATATAAATCTACAATTTTAGTGCAAGGTATATACAAATTTCATCGATTTGGCTTTATCTATTTTAAGCAATCGTGTTAGCGTATACCCTGGAACATAATTCCAAAAGGAATATACGAAAGTTTTGGGAAGTCATTCCCCTTTTATTTTATTCTTATACCCCAGCCCGGGGGCCTTTAGCCTCTGGCTTTTTTTAAATGACAAAATCTCAATCTGTTTTAATTTCTGAGTCCTGGTTTTTAAAATCAAATTTAATCTCCT
>JAKCPI010026175.1:0-15416 GCA_023213315.1 Euborellia annulipes | reverse complement strand
AGCAATTTTATAAATGATTGCTAGAGTCTTATAAATAAAATAATAAATAATAATATAAAAGTTTGTATTAATAAATTTTTTGCAATAAAAATTTTTTTATAAAATGGAGGAGGGGGTGGCGTCATTAGATTAAATATTTTTAAGGTAGGCGTTATAACAAAGTTTGGAAACCACTGCCTTCACCCACAATTTTTGATATTTCGTTTGAAATTCGTTAAATTTATTGTGAAAAATCCTAATTTCTACGAAGATCTATTCCTCTTAAAATATCAAAAACATTTACCTAAATTTCTACGAAAGACATTTTATTGGTTTTAAATGCCTGTTTTAATGGTTTCTGAAAATTGCCATTAAACGAGTTTCTTTCATATTAGCTTGAATTTGAGATTTTTCCCCAATAAATTTAATGAATTTCAAGTGAAATATCAAAAATTGGGAATTACCTTAAATTTTTTTTTTTTTTTCGAATGGGTGCATAAGGTCCGAAGACCTATAATGACCAATAGTCACATGCAGCCAGGATATATAACTCAAAAACGAAAATCTCTCGGTATTCAAATTTTATATTTAAACTAAGTATTTCTCGATCCATGTCGAACACTTCTCAAGGATTTTGAATAAAATTGGCCAAAGAATACTAGCACTTTACTGATGTACTCTTTTTTGGTTTTTTCGAATTTGTCTAAATTTTTTATTTTGAAACATATCATTAATTTTATCTAATTTTTACTTTTTTGACTTTCGAATAAAATTTTTTATATTTTTAAAATGGCGACCACGAGTTACCAGAGCTAAATTTGACATTTCTTTCACTTCTTCTATGTTAGATTTGCCCCTTCCCTTTCAAGCGCCGTGCGATGGGTCTGCTTGACTTTGTCCACGGCCTTCCCCTTTAATATACTGACCCCAAATTACGGAATAATGGTTAGGAGAGAAAAAGAAAATCTCTCACAAATAATTCAGTCTATAAATAAACGACAAAAAAGTAATGTAATGCCACTTATTATTATTTATGCTTGAGTGATTTTCTTGTAGAAAATTAATATTTTCTTTTAAATAAATTGAAAAGGTGAATAACCTTTTTTTTTCATAACATTCACTTAAGAGACTTCTTTAAAAGAATATATAAATAGACAACGAGATATGTTTATGCCGACCCCGAAAAATATGATTAATTGCAAAAAAAGAAGATAGAACCCAGGCAAAAAAATTTTTATGAAAAATACTTTTTCTATAAAAATTTTATTTTAATTAGAATGATAGCTAATGTTTTTATTTATATTTTATTCAAATATATTCCCCTTATTAATAATCTATTAATATAAAAAGTGAATCATGTTCAGACAAAAAAAATGATCAAAAATAAAGAAAGAAACATGCTATAAAAATTGTCCAGATAATGTCAAGTTGTTGTTTATTCGGCATGCCCTGACGTAACCAGAGGACACTGTTGCTGGACCCCGAGGTCGTGAGGCTGACGTAACCCGCAGCCGCGATTGCGAGCAACCTCGCGCTTGTACTCCTCACCGTTACCTTCCTCAGGGCCAGTACATTTGATCAATCAATCAGTGATAATCTAACAAAGCATGTCTTTTATTTTTATTTATTTATTTATTTTTTTTTCATTCCACACTGATCGTAAGTTTTGTTAATTTCTTCTCTTTTTTATTAAAATTAAGTTTTTCCGCCGCTATGTTATTCAGAGGTTGTTTGTCACCTTGCAAAGAAAAGGATCTGACTTTTTATGGCGAGGCGATCGGTCATTGAACGAAAGCTCAACTTGTCATTATTGCTTTCCTAATGACAACATGAATGTTCCAGTTTGACAGAAGCTTAGCATGAATATGAATCGCCGTCACTTGCCTTTACGTAAGATTTCATTCATTCTAGATGCGGAGGCAAGATTGGATGAATTTCAACAAGAATAAGCTGAGTAAAATTTTAATAAATATATATTTTTTTTTTAATGAATGAACAAATGTCCATTCTCACCCTATTTCGTTTTCTATAATTTATATGCAAGAGAAGCTTTTATAAGACCTTGACCCGTGTCGCAGCGTTAATACATTAGCTTATATGCTTGGAGTCCGGGATTCACTTTAAATCTCAAGCCAGAGAAATTGATGGACAGCAATGGACAGCACGCCTATGCCCCGGAAAGGCTGGAGATCCTGAGTTCGATTCCCGGGGGCGTGGACTACATTGGCCAAAAAATTCAATATAACAAATGAAGAAGCTTACAAAAAACTAAGAAGCTTGCGCACATATGCCAAAAATGAACAAAAAAAATAAAAGTGGAAGTGCAGGAGGGAAAAAAACAAGATGGTTTGCCCATGAAACTCAAAATCTCCTTTTGTCATTCTGCTGAAATTTTCAAATAAATAATCATCCAGTAATAATTCATTACTGATTAAATTGGGAAGAGTGTCTCTCTTATTTAAGTACGGTCTGATCCAAAATTTTCGTTTTTTATTTTTCTTCTTTGTTAGCAATTATTAGATAAGCTGCACTAACAAGAACATTTCTGTCGGCCATATTTTCTAAACGTGTACGCACGAAATCTTTGGGCAACACTGTTGCCAAAACATTGCCCGGCAATATGCATTTTTCATTGCTGGTGTACAGGCCCCTTTAGATATATCTCTCTATGACTTACTGTTAGTTAAGTCCGAAAAGAATCGAGATGTTTTGAATACTAATATCTAGATAACCTCCTCTCAAATGAATAAATTTTAAAGAATATAAAATATTTTTTATAATTTCTAACAGTAAACTATTTAAATTTTATGTATTTAAATGTTCAGGAACCCACATCTTGTGGGTACATGGATGGCAACCACGAGCTACCCGAGCTGGGTCTGGCAGTCCTTCTGTTCTTTACATGTCTGTCCCTTCCTTCTATATTTTCAACAGGCGTCAGACCGTGCGACGGGTCGGCCTGTTCTATTTCTTTCGGTCGCAAAAAAACCCATTGCGCCTACCCCGCCGCACAGTGGTTCCAAATCCCGAAAACGTGGCCAAAAGTCCAAAAATAAAGATTAAATTCGGGGACTTTTAAGCCCCTAAATAGTTTTATTAATATATTTACGGTTAGTAACGACCGTTTTTGAGAGTCATATGCACTTATCTGGCTCTCAAAATCTATTTGAATCTGAGCGTTTTTGACAACAATCGGGAGCTCTCTCCGAACGAAAATAAGCATCCTTTTCTATCGCTCTCCATTTCCTTGTTTTTTTGGTTATTTCAATTTCGTCAAATGGAATCAACGACTGAAAGTAAGTAAATTTCAACAATGTAAAAAAAATGCAATAAATTTTGATAGTTAAATAATAGGACCATTTCAAATAACGCCTTATTTTTTTTCCATTTCAGAAATAGCAAAAATTCAAAAGTCAAAAAGTAAAAAGTCCCACGACATCCCACTCTCAAACCACTTTTCCTGCCTTTTGTAATCCTTCTTCATTAATAATATTAAAAAATTAGCTGCACAGACTTGCACATTTTTTTTTTATTCAATTTTTTTTGAAATTTGAATATTCATCTGATGAAGCATATTAATGTTAATTAAACTAATGTTTTATGTAATCCGTATAAAAAATATTGAATAATATATTGTAATTAAATTATTTTGACCTAAATAAATGTGCCTGGACCCCCACAAATGTGTCGTATTAAACAATATGTATAATTTAGGGTCAATATGGCCTAAGTTGCAGAAAAAGACTTATAAAAAAAAAGAAAAAATTATTTTGTTATTAATTTATTTAAAATACGAAAGCGGCGACCTCGGGAGCCCTACAATGCCAATTTTGATTGAAATCGAAATATTTTTTTTTAGTCCCCCATATTGGTTCCACCATATTTTTTTTTTCTGAAAAAATAATATCAAATTCTAAATCAGCGACCTCAAAAACCCTTGTATACTGAATTTCAGAGAGATTAAATAACGTTTTCGACTTTTGACCACGTTTTTGGGATTTGGAACCACTGTGCGCCTGGAATAAGGCTAGAATTTCTCTGTATTTATAATTTTTCGGAATTTTTTTTGAGGGTGGAAGTTTGGTATCCTCCCCTTCCCTGGCTTCCACCCCTGGCCATCAGGTTAAAGATGTCATGCATTAGAAGAAAGAAAATTTAAATTTATTTTATAATTCTTTTATTTTCTAAGCACAAAAATTTACTCAAGAATATTTCGACCTCGCCAAGCAAAGGCGGACGCACCGTATGAAAATAATAACTAGGCAGAACTTTGTTGGCAAAAGAGGGAATTTTTTTAAACAACGCTCAAAGACTGTATATAAGCCAAGCGTTATATCGTTTCACGATAGCAAATTTGCGAGAAGAATTTGTGTTTGATTGGGCAAAATTTGTGCCACCTGGAGTCGAACCTGAACACCTCCACGCGCTCATAGCGGAGTATTAAAATATTTTTACTTACAAACACTTTACTTACAATTTTTTACCTACAAACTTAATTAACAATATCAGAATTGATAGCTTTATAAAACAAGAGATGAGATTAACGATCTCAGACAGTCCAATCCAAATTTATTTAAATTAATTGCAGCGTGTTGGGGAGGGGGAAGGTCTGAACTAGGACTGACCCAGAACTTGGGTTAGTCTAACTATTTTCCTAAAGCAAAGTGAATATCTGAATATATGAATTACTCATATAATAAATATTTAAGAATGAACTAATTTTTTATAAATTTTCATCATCAATAAGAAAAATAATAAACAAAGCTCTCCTTGCCTCCAAATAGAGAACCACCCATTGAATGCATTATAAACACCTGTGTTTACTTCAAGTAAAATTCGATGAAGAAGGGAGTTTTATTATTGACAAAAGAGTTTGATTACATGAAATTTATAGATGGCATGTGATAAGATAGTTCGTGTTTAATTCCATTCGTGAATATTTATTACAAATAAAAACACTAATTTTTTTTTTATAATTTTTTTTCAAAATTTTAGACCTTTGGGACTTTAAACGATACACAAGAAAAGTTTACAAAGGGCAAGTAGTAAATATCCTCAAACTAAAAGTTAACATAAAATTACTTTTCAAAACTCGTTCGAGTTATTACTTTCTCGTACCTCTATATATATGTTAATATATAGAGAGAGAAAGTATTGGTTTCATGTCAAAAATTCGATGTCGAGATTTTGATGGATCTTCACGTTTTGAGGTCCCCTGAATCCAAAAAAGTGGTTTTCGCGACATGGTCTGTCTGTCTGTGTGTCTGTCTGTGTGTCTGTCTGTGTGTGTGTGTGTCTGTGAACAAAATATCTCAAGAACGAAAAGAGCTAGAAGGTTGAAATTTTATATTTAAGTTAGGCACCCCCATGGGACGTGACACGAAGCTTTTGAACAAAATCGGCCCAAAAGTACTAGTACTTTACTGATGTAGTTTTTCAGTTTTTTTCGATTTTCTCAAAATTTGCTCCAACGATTTTGATTAAAATTCAAAAATCAATTATTTTTTAGATTCTCTTTAAAATGTATATTCTCATTTTGTGATTGAAATCTTCTGAAGACCACTTTACTCTTGTACTCCATAGAAAAGATAGGAGAAATGGTTGCCATGGTAACAAAATATAAACATTTTGCCATACTTATAAATTTTACTTTCTCTTACCTATGTATATATGTAATATATATATAGAGAGAAAGTATTGGATTCATGTCAAAAATTCGATGTCGAGATTTTGATGGATCTTCACGTTTTGAGGTCCCCTGAATCCAAAAAAGTGGTTTTCGCGACATGGTCTGTCTGTGTGTGTGTGTGTGTGTGTGTGGGTGGGTGTGTGTTCAATTTTAAGCATGAAGGAATTGAGCTACGAGGTTGAAATTTTATATTTAAGTTAAACTCCCCCCGGGACCGGAAAATAAGCTTTTAATCAAAATCGGCCAAAGAGTACTAGTACTTTACTGATGTACTTTTTCAGTTTTTTTCGATTTTCTTAAAATTTGCTCCAACGATTTTTTTTAAAATTCAAAAATCAATTATTTTTTAGATGCTCTTTAAAATGTATATTCTCATTTTGCGATTGAAATCTTCTGAAGACCACTTTACTCTTGTATTTCATAGGGAAGATAGGAGAAATGGTTGCCATGGTAACAAAATATAAATATTTTCCCATACTTATAAATTTTACATCTGAATTCATATGTTCCTTACTGTCGGGAACTAAATATATGTCGACACAAAAATCTGGTGTGACAAGCACAGAACACAACTTTCGATTACCGAAGGTAAGAGAAAGTTGTGTGCTGTGCGCCAGTCACACCAGATTTTTACATCTTGAAAATCGAATGTACCATACTGTCGGAAACTAAATACATGTCGACACAAAAAATCTGGTGTGACAAGCACAGTACACAACTTTCGATTACCGAAGGTAAGAGAAAGTTGTGTGCTGTGCGCCAGTCACACCAGATTTTTTTAATATGTAAAACCAACATGTTATAGTTAAATAGAATGAATTCCTTCAATTCGAGTGTAATTTTAAGTTTGAACAAACAATATTTTAGCTTCTATTGTTAAAACAAATCATAGTTAAAAATTGAAAATATTTATTTATTTATTCATCTTTTTTGATTAAATACAATTTATATAATATAATATATAAATCAATATCTATTTTTGAATATATATTAAAAAAAAAAAAAAAATGAAAGATGATAATAAGAGTGGGAGACGAGATACATCGAACCCTAAGGAAACGACCTTTATTCACCTCAAAGACGTCGGAGAAGGAAGAAGACATTGGCTTTTAATAAAAGATATTATTTTATATAACTTACGTCGGGTTTCATAATCAACTTATATTTCTTTGTTTTGACTTGTTATTTATAGTTAAAATATGGTATGATTTTCACTACTGTATGTAAAGACAAAAGAACATCATGGATCATCAAAACTAACTAAAGATTTAGAAAATAAAAGAAAGTGTTTTTGATTATGAAACCAGGGGTGGATCAAGTAATCTATAATTTCTGAAGTCTTATAGAACATTATGAAGAGTCCAGAAAAAATACTCGGGTCCCCAAATCGCCAAATGGGGAGGCCTATAATATGAAACCATTTAGAAAATAAAAATAAAAAAATCTGGCGTAACTGGTCGCACAGCATACAACTTTCTCTTACCTTAGCTAGAGAAAGTTGTGTTCTGTGCTTGTCACACCAGATTTTTTACTTTCTCTTCCCCTTTTGCCAATACTGAATTATATAGAGAGAGAAAGCATTGTAGAGTTTAACACATCAGATATATTTTAGAATTCAAGATTTAAAATTTATAAATATTGGAAAATATTTTGTTACTATTTAACCCAACTTACCTTAAGAACTTTAAAAGGGTCAAATAAATTTTATTACAAAATTAAAATATACATTTTAAATTGCTGTTCGCGCCATTCTACAAGATATTTGATTATAATTTTTTTAATTATAATTAAATATCGTTGGAGCGAATTTTGAAATTATACTAAAAAATTTATAAAAGTACATCACTATAGTACCAGGGGCGTATTCAGGGGGGGAAACCCCTTGGGGGCCGGGCCTTTGAATAATCCCCTTAAAGCACAATTCTCCAAAACAAAAAAATGACCCTAATTATTTCCTTTATGAAATTTTTTTTTAGGAAAATAATTATTTTATTAACTCTCATAAATTCTAAAATCTAACAAAAAACTTATAAATAATCCTTGGAAAAACATGACTCTAATATTTACGAATTTTATATTAAAATTATTTTTTATTTCGAAGAAAAGACCCCCCAAATCTTTTTTATTTGTATTTTCCATTTACTCAATTATTCATACCTTATCTAAAAAATAAATTTTTCTCCCCCAAAAAAAACAGCCTAGCTCGGGTAATTCGTGGTCATCATTCACGTATTCCTCTGAATATTATTTCACAATGTTGTATGTATATGAAATATAAAATAAATATAAAGGGCGGGGTTAATATATGATATTTAAACAAACTTTAGAGGAGTTGAGAGAGACTTCTTTATAAGGGCATAGAGGTCAGCTCAACTCTCTCTCTCTCTCTCTCTCTTATGATGTACAAATCCTCCCCGAGAATTTTTCTGTTTTGGGGGAACACACAAGCTAATCTAACTAGTCACTAGCTACAGAGGGTATGTCGCAACAGGTCAACTACAAATACAAATGGCAATTGGAATTCCTCGGAGGCCGGCACTCTTGCCTTTTTTGTCATTTCGGAGCGTATATCGAAATATTTATGATTTCTAGCTATTATTGGACCAGATAATAAAATAAAATAATACCAAAATGAAAAATAAAAATAAAGTGAAATTTAGACTTTGTATAATATAAGATACAAATTTTCAGGGACATTTTTTTACACCATTTAGTACCCAAATGATTTAAATAAATATTTATCGGACTGCCTAGGGTTCGACCACTCCTCTTAGTTTTTATGTTATCAATATGGACATTTAAATAAATATAAGTTGAAGAGAAGTTGCTGTTGATGTAATGGAATGGAAGAGAGTAAGTACAGGTGCAGCAAATAAAGAGAGCCTTTGGATGCCAAATGCCGAAAAGGAGACGTTTCGGACAAAATTGTATTCGTCCATCCTCAGTCCTTGTAGGTTTATAAACTAATTAGGCACAAAGTTGTCATTGTTATTGCGGCACGAATTTGTGGACATGTAAATTTTTTTATAAAAACAGGCGAGTGTTAATGTTTCGTGAGACTATAAGATATCTTATATAGACTAACAATTTGTAAGATATTCGCTCAGGGGCCCACATCTTGTGGGTATGTGGATGGCGACCACGAGCTACCCGAGCTGGGACAGGCAGTCCTTCTGCTAAGATATCTTATAGACTCTCAAGAAACATAAACACTCGCCTGTTTTTATAAAAAAATATACATGTGCACAAATTCGTGCCGCAACAACAATGACAACTTTGTGCCTAATTAGTTTATAATCCTACTAGGACTGAGGATGGACGAATAAAATTTTGCCAGAAACGTCTCCTTTTCGGCGTTTGGCATCCAAATGCTCTCTTTATTTGATCCACTGTACTTACTCTCTTCCATTCCATATTATATAATTTCAAATATATACAAATTAAAACGCTAAAGTAATTTAAATATTAAAAAATAAACTACTTGTATACTTTGATTTTTTTAAATTTAAAAAAAAAAATTTCCCCCCCCCCCCCCCCCCCAAAGGGAGGGGGGGGCCCCCCTTCCCCCCCAGTTCCCCCTTTTTGTTATAAAACAGGTCTTCACTACAGCGAGCAGGGGTTAAGGGTCGATTAAATAAGAAACCAATAAAGAAAATAATAACATGATATTTATATAAATTGATATTTCAAACTTCATACCATTAAAAAAGGTAACAATATATAAAATAAATAGAGTATTTTCTTTTGTTTAATTTTTCAAATAGAACATTAACAACATTTTAATAATAATGGATAGTGACTAGCTATGAGGGCGTGAAGCGAATATTAACAATAATATAACAATGACTAGTTTCAATTTTTCATTCGTACTATTAATTATAAATAGTATAATATATAATATTTTTTTATCAATAAATATAAATTTAAACAAATTTTTTTCTCAAATAAATTATTGGTGAATAAAATAAAGAAAAAAATTTGATTTCATATAAATTACATATTCTACCTCCCTCTCTTTCATCTAAATACAAAACTCACTTAAAAATTAGATTAAAATACCATTTTTTCCCATAGATTATTTTTTATTAAAAAAGTAAAGAATAAATTACTTTTTATTGGAGAAAGAGTCCGTTCGTACATTAATTTTCACAGAAATGTTGATCATAGTCAGTTTAATTAATGGTTTATAGATATAACGAGAATATTTTTCACGAGATTTTTCTCCCTAACATCTAAAAGTTGCTTTGCGAATAAAATTCATAAAAAAAATAAAAACCCTCAATGGCAACCGGTGAAGCTATTATAAGGAAAATCTTAATTAAAAAATTTTAATTATTCATGTACGACATCGATTCCAGTTGTAATAAATATATTAGTTATGGTGGGGGTTATATTTAATTTATTTACAATATAAAAGGGAAAAAATCTTAATTCTTAATTTAAAACTTGACCTCACTGACCGTTAATATTATTTAATCAACTTTAATTAATTATTAGATCAATTTTTTTTTTTTTAATTAAAATATTTTGCGAATTTAAAAAATTTTGTTTTCTCTTTTCACTTAAAGAAGTGAAAATCTCTTTGGGTGTTATTTTTTTCCATCTTTCTACTCCAGCCCGATTTAATTTCAAAAATTTTTTTCCTATCTTTATTGTTTTATGTTTTATTTTCATTTTAAAAAAATCCCCCCGGTGAAAACATAGCGTTTTTGACTACAACTCTGAGAGTACCCTGATACATAGTTTCCTTAATTTCGGGTGTGAGGGTGCTGAAGTGATGAATGGCCTGGAGGACGACTTCATTTTTAGTAGCTTGATAATAGGCATGGAGAAGATAGTAAAGGAGTCTGTCTTTGAAATTGATAAACTTAACTAGGCCTTCATCTGTCGAGGATGATGATGTTGATGTTGATGGCTGGCTAGAAGAAGTCCCTGGCGTTGCTGGGGTTTCCTTCAATTTACGGCGTTTTTTTATTGGGATTTTTTTCTCTTCTTCTATTTTCTTATCTTTCGGCAATGGTAGAGTCCCAGGTGGTTTTGGCATTTCGATGGTTCCATTCAGAATACTGAGTTTTACGAAGAGTTCCATCTCTTCAAGATTGGGCTTATTTTCTGAAGTGATAGTTTTTGGATCGTTAATAGCCTTGCCTATCTCATGGTATACGTGCAGTATGAAATTCCAGTGAAGCATGAGTCCCATTTCTTAAAAAAAAAATTTTTGTTTAATTAATTTTTTAAATGATTTATTAATTTAAACATTTTTATTCTTATGGGAATAAAAATTAACCAATCCAAGATAGGCATTTCTTTTGCGAATTTTATATTTAATTAAAAAATATTTATCTGAATAGATCGCAGAAAAGTTTTTATTTTAAAAATGATGAATTTGAAAGAATTTTTATAAGTTCTCATTTAACTTTTGTCAAAATTGTACAGATTAGTTTTGTAAATGAATCAACAGATGAAATCTTTAATAGCTGCTGCTTGCTTCCTCTACCCTCCCCTAAAAAATAATAATAATAATTTTGAGAAGTTAAAATTTAATTAAAGTGTATATTTTTTTATATATTTTACACCCTTCCTGAATACATTCAGTCCTGGGGTGAGTGCTATCATCTAATAATAATAATAGACTTTTAAATCTTTAATACTTATATAGAAATATTCTGCTGCTCGTGCCTTTTACTTGATAAGGACCTTTAGGAAATTATTGGCCTAATAATAAATACAAACTAACTATACCTGGAAGATTAGTTTTCTGCCCCAGCAACTTCCATTCGTGGTACTGCTTATGATATGCATCCCAGAGTTGTGGAAAGTTGGGCATTTCCTTGACGAGAGCTAAGAAGAGGTCTCTTCTGCCTAACTTGTCTTCTTCATCGACTTCGGGTAAAAAACTACCAGGAACAGGCGCCGGTAGAACTTTAGTTTCTCCTGAACTCTCTGAACTAGGACTTCTTTGGATTGAAATGGGACTCGAATTGTCCTCTTCTCCTTCAACAACATTCTGGGCTTCTCCTTCCCCCATTTCTTGATCCATCTGTCGAATGGATTAAATTTTATAAGACAATAATATTTTTCTATTTTAAAAATAAAATTTTAGTTAGAGATTTTGGATGTGGCTGTGTTTTGTATTAATATTTACAATAAACTGTCATGGTTCTAACTCTCTCACCTGATTGTTATGTATTTTTGTGTGCAAGAGAGTTTTTCACTATCAAAGGAGAATTTTTCACTAATCGTAATTAAAAAAAATTAACGAAGAATTAAAAAAATTCTTGGATCTAAATCGCCTTTTATTGGTTTTTTTTCTTAAATTATGACATGCGCTGAAAGGATGCTTAGGGAATTTAAGATAGGCAAATAGAGTATAAAAAACTAAAAAAAAAAAATAAACACAAATCTACATTAGGATTTTTTGCAGATTTTAAACCTCCAAAGCATTCCTTCAGCTCAGGTCATAGTTAAAAACAATTTTCGTAAGAAAAATTAAAGAATTTTTTTGAATGCATTAATACATTTTTCGTTATTAATCCCTTGAATTACGAATAGTGGAAAATCCTTACATGTTGGAGAAAATCTGTTTTGCTTTTTGAAATCAGCTCAAAAAAATACACAATCTGGGATGAAATAGTTAAAAATTTGGAGGTTTGTGCTAATTACAAGAACAAGATGATGGGCAGAGTTTAATTAAATTAAAAATTTGGCTTATTTAATTTTCTTTAAATGTTGACGTTTTTGTTGCGTTCTTGCTCAAGACAATTAACTGTCAAACAAATACAGAAATATTTGTTTGATAATTTAACATTTTAAAAAAGGGCGAGATGGGTACTCGATTTTTTTTTTTTTTATCATTTTGACTGCTGAGACTAATTGACTTTATTTTGAATTTATTAATTTTTTTAAATAAATCAAAACTCGTTGTTTTTTATTCTGCCTAAATTTTTGGACCACCATCAGGAATTTTTAAAAACTCCTTCCAACATTTATAAAATAAATAATAAATGCGTATGTATATTCTTAAACACTTGATGATGGTTCAATAAATTTAGATCAAAACGTAGCTCTATAATGAACCTATCAAAAATTATGGGCTGTTTATAACACGTAAGGATAAATATTTATTTTACACACCTTTTGAATTTTCAATCTTCTAAAATCCCCAGTCACAATACGCCACACATTCACTTCACTAGTTCATCATAGTCTGCTTTTTTTCCGCTTAATATAATGAAATTTTTATTTTAATTAATAGAGATAATTCTAAATTAAATATTTATTTATTAAAAAAAAAAAAAAAAGTTAATAAATTTTATTTTTTTTAAATCAAAAGCAATTTATTTAAATAATAGGTTCTAATAGTAATTCTATAATCATTGATAAATAAAATAATAGGAATTGCAAATATTAATAGAACTTCTTTTATTTTTAGGAGAATTTTTAGTTATAGACCACATTTGTGTTTATTAATTATTTATTAAAAATATAAATACTGTACAACGTTTCGACTTGCTTATTTTGCAACCGTTCTCAAGTACTGTGCACTTGTTCCGACTCTGAAACAATTCTTCGTCTTTAATTAGAGAAAATAATTTTGGAATAAGTTAATGATAGAGTTTAATTAATTAATTTATTTATTTATTTATCAATTCAAAAGAACGTTTGCACAAGGCCTCTAGTCATTTTTGCCACCGATATTAATTTTTATTTCGTTATTTGAATCCTATACTATTCACTCCTATGAATGAAATTTTGAAATCTATATATTCTGCAATGTCTAATTTTAATTAAATTTGTCGAATTGATTGGGAAGCCAATTAAAAAGTGTAGTAATTGGCTCCTTTGCTGGCTGTTTGCAAGGTGATTGTTCTTGGTCCAGAGGGCACTTTCGGCCCTCGACACCAACCATCAATCGCACCTTAATTGGTCAATAACTTTATATAATTGAAAAAAAATACGATTCACTAATTATTACTCGACTAATTACTTAGTTAAGCTAATTTTTATTAATTTTTACTTTCTCTTACCTATCTATATATCCCCCCCCCCGGCCCCCCCCCCCCTCCCCCCCCCCCCCCCCCCCCCCCCATACCCACCCCCCCCCCCCCCCCACCCCCCCCCACACCACCAAAAAAACCCCCAAAAAAAAAACCCACCCCCGCCGGGGGAGGGGGGGGGGGGGGCCCGCCCCCGCCGAGGAAGGCCCGCCGAAGGCGGGCTTTGCGACTAGTATAATATATAGCGAAAGAATTCAAGTCAAATATTCGAGGTCGAAATTTTGATGGAAATACACGCCGAGTCCAAAAATTTGGGTTCTGTCTGTGTGTCTTTATTTCAAAATAAAACTTGAAGGAAATGAGCTTCGAGATCATCTTCTACTAGAACTTTACTGATGCACAGAGTTTTTTTTCTTATTTTTTCCTTTTGCCCTCAAAATTGTTTTAAGGCCTCTTGTATTTTTAAAATTTTTTTATTTTTGGCTACTGAGGCCATTAGTGATTTCAATATATTAAATATTCAATATTAATGAACTGATAATTACAGGGGGACGTTCAACGTGCTGATTTCTCGGTGCCACCCATCCGAGAATTTGCCACGCTTGACATCCCTTACCCACAACTGTTGCTCTTCTCCAGCCATTTATAAATTTTATATCTTGAATTCGGAAACGAAATAAATCTAGTGTGACAGAGCACAACTTTCAATTACCGAAGCTAAGAAAGTTAATGCTGTGCGGGTAGTCACAACATTTTTGTCTATTTTATCATATTTTTTTCTCCTGTGCTGATTGATTGTATTGCGCTTTTACAATTTAGTGAAATTGTTTGTTGGCAAAGAATTTGATTTCGACACGTGTCTTGAGGGTTCAGGTAGGGGGATCATACTCCTTACTTATTTCCATTTATTTGGTTATCGACTTGCATGCAAATTATCTCCGAAAGTAATCTCTTTCTATATTCTCGGAAGCCTACCCGATTAGTCTGCCACGTGCCAAACCACCTTTTGTGTCTTAAGCAATGTGGCCATCACATATAAAGCTTTCTCATTAAATATGCTTTTTTTTTGTAAAGTATTTCACCAATCAATGCAAAGGTGAGGTTTGATTTTTTTTTAAGTATGTTTCCCTCTATCTTGGTTTTCTCTTTTATAACATTGACGGTTTATAATAAACTAAACATTGGAGAAAATCAGAAATAAAGATAATGAAAGATGAACACTTAGGGCCGATTGTTTCAGTTCTAATTAAATAGCTATCCCTCAGATAAGCTAGATGACTATGACTTTCGAGTCTTTTCACTTCTAGTTAAGCTAATCATAATCTTAATATCACATCATAGCTTCATTAACTATTAATCAGTTTTTTTTTGTCATTTCAAGATCTGAGACTTTCAAAAGACACCATGTTACGATTGCACAGTCACTGACATCATTGGTTTAAAAACACTAGGTTATAAATTCCAAATATTTATTAAAAATTAAAACATACTCCCATGGGTCATCATCAGAAGTAAATTTACATCATCCTTTATATATGATGACACATGATACTGTATAATAAATCTATGAAAAATATAACCTGGTGTTTTTAAATTAATTTTTTAAATTTGTAATCTCTATATTATAATGTTTTAACTCGAGCTTACGGTTGATAGTTTAAATTTAATTTTTAGTTAATTTTTTCATAGGGAATTTTGCTGTCATAGCCAAAATATTCTCCGACTTTATTATATAACAAGGTGTAATTTTA
>JAKCPI010026174.1:0-12062 GCA_023213315.1 Euborellia annulipes | reverse complement strand
AGCAATTTTATAAATGATTGCTAGAGTCTTATAAATAAAATAATAAATAATAATATAAAAGTTTGTATTAATAAATTTTTTTGCAATAAAAATTTTTTTATAAAATGGAGGAGGGGGGTGGCGTATTAGATTAAATATTTTTAAGGTAGGCGTTATAACAAAGTTTGGAAACTACTGCCTTCACCCACAATTTTTGATATTTCGTTTGAAATTCGTTAAATTTATTGTGAAAAAATCCTAATTTCTACGAAGATCTATTCCTCTTAAAATATCAAAACATTTACCTAAATTTCTACGAAAGACATTTTATTGGTTTTAAATGCCTGTTTTAATGGTTTCTGAAAATTGCAATTAAACGAGTTTCTTTCATATTAGCTTGAATTTGAGATTTTTTCCCAATAAATTTAATGAATTTCAAGTGAAATATCAAAAATTGGGAATTACCTTAAATTTTTTTTTTTTTTTTTCGAATGGGTGCATAAGGTCCGAAGACCTATAATGACCAATAGTCACATGCAGCCAGGATATATAACTCAAAAACGAAAATCTCTCGGTATTCAAATTTTATATTTAAACTAAGTATACTTACTTACATGGATATATCCATGTCTAACACTTCTCAAGGATTTTGAATAAAATTGGCCAAAGAATACTAGCACTTTACTGATGTACTCTTTTTTGGTTTTTTCGAATTTGTCTAAATTTTTTATTTTGAAACATATCATTAATTTTATCTAATTTTTACTTTTTTGACTTTCGAATAAAATTTTTTATATTTTTAAAATGGCGACCACGAGTTACCAGAGCTAAATTTGACATTTCTTTCACTTCTTCTATGTTAGATTTGCCCCTTCCCTTTCAAGCGCTACGCGATGGATCTGCTTGACTTTGTCCACGGCCTTCCCCTTTAATATACTGACCCCAAATTACGGAATAATGGTTAGGAGAGAAAAAGAAAATCTCTCACAAATAATTCAGTCTATAAATAAACGACAAAAAAGTAATGTAATGCCACTTATTATTATTTATGCTTGAGTGATTTTCTTGTAGAAAATTAATATTTTCTTTTAAATAAATTGAAAAGGTGAATAACCTTTTTTTTCATAACATTCACTTAAGAGACTTCTTTAAAAGAATATATAAATAGACAACGAGATATGTTCATGCCGACCCCGAAAAATATGATTAATTGCAAAAAAAGAAGATAGAACTCAGGCAAAAAAATTTTTATGAAAAATAATTTTTCTATAAAAATTTTATTTTAATTAGAATCATAGCTAATGTTTTTATTTATATTTTATTCAAATATATTCCCCTTATTAATCTATTAATATAAAAAGTGAATCATGTTCAGACAAAAAAAATGATCAAAAATAAAGAAAGAAACATGCTATAAAAATTGTCCAGATAATGTCAAGTTGTTGTTTATTCGGCATGCCCTGACGTAACCAGAGGACACTGTTGCTGGACCCCGAGGTCGTGAGGCTGACGTAACCCGCAGCCGCGATTGCGAGCAACCTCGCGCTTGTACTCCTCACCGTTACCTTCCTCAGGGCCAGTACATTTGATCAATCAATCAGTGATAATCTAACAAAGCATGTCTTTTATTTTTATTTATTTATTTTTTTTTTTTCATTCCACACTGATCGTAAGTTTTGTTAATTTCTTCTCTTTTTTATTAAAATTAAGTTTTTCCGCCGCTATGTTATTGAGAGGTTGTTTGTCACCTTGCAAAGAAAAGCATCTGACTTTTTATGGCGAGACGATCGGTCATTGAACGAAAGCTCAACTTGTCATTATTGCTTTCCTAATGACAACATGAATGTTCCAGTTTGACAGAAGCTTAGCATGAATATGAATCGCCGTCACTTGCCTTTACGTAAGATTTCATTCATTCTAGATGCAGAGGCAAGATTGGATGAATTTCAACAAGAATAAGCTGAGTAAAATTTTAATAAATATATTTTTTTTTTAATGAATGAACAAATGTCCATTCTCACCCTATTTCGTTTTCTATAATTTATATGCAAGAGAAGCTTTTATAAGACCTTGACCCGTGTCGCAGCGTTAATACATTAGCTTATATGCTTGGAGTCCGGGATTCACTTTAAATCTCAAGCCAGAAAAATTGATGGACAGCAATGGACAGCACGCCTATGCCCCGGAAAGGCTGGAGATCCTGAGTTCGATTCCCGGGGGCGTGGACTACATTGGCCAAAAAATTCAATATAACAAATGAAGAAGCTTACAAAAAACTAAGAAGCTTGCGCACATATGCCAAAAATGAACAAAAAAATAAAAGTGGAAGTGCAGGAGGGAAAAAAAACAAGATGGTTTGCCTATGAAACTCAAAATCTTTTGTCATTCTGCTGAAATTTTCAAATAAATAATCATCCAGTAATAATTCATTACTGATTAAATTGGGAAGAGTGTCTCTCTTATTTAAGTACGGTCTGATCCAAAATTTTCGTTTTTTATCTTTCTTCTTGCTAGCAATTATTAGATAAGCTGCACTAACAAGAACATTTCTGTCGGCCATATTTTCTAAACGTGTACGCACGAAACCTTTGGGCAACACTGTTGCCAAAACATTGCCCGGCAATATGCATTTTTATTGCTCGTGTACAGGCCCCTTTAGATATATCTCTCTATGACTTACTGTTAGTTAAGTCCGAAAAGAATCGAGATGTTTTGAATACTAATATCTAATTCAAATATATAAATCTCGAAAATATTTAACTAGAAAAATTAATTTCAATTGAATTGATTACCAATTGAATTAAAAAGGAGCTGGCTCTAAATAGTTCCAGGTTCCAAAGACATTAAAAAGAAAAATAATATTACCTACTATGTAAATTATTTTTTGATAACCTTGAGGGCGGCGAATATATAATTAAAGGTTTGTCACCCTCTAGAAAATTATTACGAGGGAGGGGAGGATCCGAGAGATAACCTCCCTCTCAAATGAATAAATTTTAAAGAATATAAAATATTTTTTATAATTTCTAACAGTAAACTATTTAAATTTTATGTATTTAAATGTTCAGGAACCCACATCTTGTGGGTACGTGGATGGCAACCACGAGCTACCCGAGCTGGGTCTGGCAGTCCTTCTGTTCTTTACATGTCTGTCCCTTCCTTCTATATTTTCAACAGGCGTCAGACCGTGCGACGGGTCGGCCTGTTCTATTTCTTTCGGTCGCAAAAAACCCATTGCGCCTACCCCGCCGGGAATAAGGCTAGAATTTCTCTGTATTTATAATTTTTCGGAATTTTTTTTGAGGGTGGAAGTTTGGTATCCTCCCCTTCCCTGGCTTCCACCCCTGGCCATCAGGTTAAAGATGTCATGCATTAGAAGAAAGAGAAAATTTAAATTTATTTTATAATTCTTTTATTTTCTAAGCACAAAAATTTACTCAAGAATATTTCGACCTCGCCAAGCAAAGGCGGACGCACAGTATGAAAATAATAACTAGGCAGAACTTTGTTGGCAAAAGAGGGAATTTTTTCAAACAACGCTCAAAGACTGTATATAAGCCAAGCATTATATCGTTTCACGATAGCAAATTTGCGAGAAGAATTTGTGTTTGATTGGGCAAAATTTGTGCCACCTGGAGTCGAACTTGAACACCTCCACGCGCTCGTAGCGGAGTATTAAAATATTTTTTACTTACAAACACTTTACTTACAATTTTTTACCTACAAACTTAATTTCATAATTACCTCATGGACCAACACATGATATATATAATTAATTAACAATATCAGAATTGATAGCTTTATAAAACAAGAGATGAGATTAACGATCTCAGACAGTCCAATCCAAATTTATTTAAATTAATTGCAGCGTGTTGGGGAGGGGGAAGGTCTGAACTAGGACTGACCCAGAACTTGGGTTAGTCTAATTATTTTCCTAAAGCAAAGTGAATATCTGAATATATGAATTACTCATATAATAAATATTTAAGAATGAACTAATTTTTTATAAATTTTCATCATCAATAAGAAAAATAATAAACAAAGCTCTCCTTGCCTCCAAATAGAGAACCACCCATTGAATGCATAATAAACACCTGTGTTTACTTCAAGTAAAATTCGATGAAGAAGGGAGTTTTATTATTGACAAAAGAGTTTGATCACATGAAATTTATAGATGACATGTGATAAGATAGTTCGTGTTTAATTCCATTCGTGAATATTTATTACACATAAAAACACTAATTTTTTTTTTTATACATTTTTTCAAAATTTTAGACCTTTGGGACTTTAAACGATACACAAAAAAAGTTTACAAAGGGCAAGTAGTAAATATCCTCAAACTAAAAGTTAACATAAAATTACTTTTCAAAACTCGTTCGAGTTATATTTTAATATGTGAAACCAACATGTTATAGTTAAATAGAATGAATTCCTTCAATTCGAGTGTAATTTTAAGTTTGAACAAACAATATTTTAGCTTCTATTGTTAAAACAAAAAATTAAAAATTGAAAATATTTATTTATTTATTCATCTTTTTTGATTAAATACAATTTATATAATATAATATATAAATCAATATCTATTTTTGAATATATATTAAAAAAAAAAAAAAATGAAAGATGATAATAAGAGTGGGAGACGAGATACATCGAACCCTAAGGAAACGACCTTTATTCACCTCAAAGACGTCGGAGAAGGAAGAAGACATTCGAGCTTTTAATAAAAGATATTATTTTATATAACTTGCGTCGGGTTTCATAATCAACTTATATTTCTTTGTTTTGACTTGTTATTTATAGTTAAAATATGGTATGATTTTCACTACTGTATGTAAAGACAAAAGAACATCATGGATCATCAAAACTAACTAAAGATTTAGAAAATAAAAGAAAGTGTTTTTGATTATGAAACCAGGGGTGGATCAAGTAATCTATAATTTCTGAAGTCTTATAGAACATTATGAAGAGTCCAGAAAAAATACTCGGGTCCCCAAATCGCCAAATGGGGAGGCCTATAATATGAAACCATTTATAAAATAAAAATAAAAAAATCTGGCGTAACTGGTCGCACAGCATACAACTTTCTCTTACCTTAGCTAAAGAAAGTTGTGTTCTGTGCTTGTCACACCAGATTTTTTACTTTCTCTTACCCTATATATGAAATATATAGAGAGAGAAAGTATTGTTTAGTTTCCATCGATATTTTAGAATTCAAGATATAAAATTTATAAATATGGGAAAATATTTTGTTACTATTTCACCCAACTTTCCTAATAACTACAAAAGTAAACAATTTTGAGGACAAAATTAAAATATACATTTTAAAGAGCCTCTAAAAAATAATTGATTTATGAATTTTAATCAAAATCGTTGGAGCGAATTTTGAAAAAATCGAAAAAACTTAAAAAAGTACATCAGTAAAGTACCAGTGGCGTATTCAGGGGGGGGCAGGGGCCCCCCCCCCAAAGCCTTCTCCAAAACAAAAAAATACCTATTTTTTCCCTAATGATTTTTTTTTTTAAATAATTATTTTATTAACTCTCATAAATTCTAAAATCTAACAAAAAACTTATAAATAATTGAAAAAATCTCTAATATTTACGAATTTTATATTAAAATTATTTTTTATTTCAAGAAAAAAAAATTTTGGCTAATCTTTACTATAAAGTTCACTCCCACCAGAGAGCGCTGGCGGGCTTTACTCACGATTCTTTCGTTCTCCCACTTTGTGATTCGTTCTTTAAATTTAATTTTAAAATCGTCATGATAATATTCAACATATAACATATTCCTGAGACAAAAATAAACAAAAAACAAAAAAAAATAAAAATAAACATAAAAATATTCAACACAATATGCCTTGGAAAAAAAATTGTTTATACCCGCCATCAGAGAAGGATCACGCCGAGGAGAGTCAGTCTTAAGGTAAGGATCTACTTTTTTTTAAACAACTTGCAGGGGTCCTGAATTAATTGTTTCGGTCCGGTGCAGTTAGGTTTTCCTTTAGATAATAAAGTGATTTGGTAGCAATAATATTTTAAAAAACTTGTAGGGATCCCTTGTCCGAGAGCCGCCGGAGGCGGCTCGAGACCTTCGGTTAATTAAGGTCGGTTCTGTTTTAGATTTAAAAATATTCATCCAGAATATTTTAAAGAACTTGCAGGGATCCCTTGTCCGAGAGCCGCCGGAGGCGGCTCGAGACCTTCGGTTTTAAGTTCGGTTATTTTATTTTTAGAAAAAAATTCAAAACAACTAGGGAATTCTCGGCTTCGGTTCGGTTCGGTTTGGTTCGGCTCGGCTCAGTCCGGTTCGAAACCATCCAGTTAGAAGCGATTCGGTAGCTTTAAAAAAAATTTTCGGGCCCGAAGGGTCCGAAAATTTATTTTTAAGGGCTACCGAATAGCTTCTAACTGGATGGTTTCGAACCGAACTGAGACGAGCCGAACCGAACCGAAACCGAACCGAAGTCGACACTAGTGACAAAACAACTTCAGGGGACACGACCTAATTGTTTCGGTCCTTCGGTTGCAGTTCGGTTTCCTTCGATTAAAGAAAATTTAAAAAAACTAGGGAATTCTCGGCCTTAGTGACAAAACAAATAGCATGCCTAAATAAACCCAAAAAAGTAAGTAAAAATATATATTTTTAATGGTTAATGTGGTCCTCGTATTTCTTCAAAATTTTCCTTATTTTGGCATATATATCTCGATCAAATTGGCTTACCGACACCTCTTTTAGGCTAATAAAGGGAAGGGAGGGTGAATTCTCCCTGAAAAACTTACCAATAATTTACTTACCGTATTATAGGATCACGCCAAAAAATGTTCATCAAGAATATTAAAAAAAAAAAAAAAAAAAAACATGCATCTTAAAGAAAAGAACGAAAGAATCATGAACGAAGAGCTAATTTCAAAAAAAGAACTAGTCAGATGTAAGCCAGCGCTCTCTGGTGGGAGCGAACTTTATAGTAAAGATTAACCAAAATTTTTTTTTATTTGTATTTTATTTATAACTAGACGCAAAGCCCCGCCTTCGGCGGGGCTTTCCTGCTAGCGAGGGGCTGCGCCCCCTGGACCCCCTTGCTCGCCTTCCCTTTTCATTTTTATATATAGAGATTATTTTAACGGTTAATTATTCATGAACTTAAGATTTTTTGTGAATCATATCCTTTCCGGGACTCTCCCGGTACACAGACAAAAAATTTACGCCGATATTTTAGAATTCAAAATGTAAATAAATAAAAAAAATCGTAAACATGGGTAAATATTTATATTTTGTTACCATGGCAACTATTTCTCCTAATTTTTATTTTTTTCTTATTTTAACAGTTAATTACTCATTAACTTATTGTTATTTGTGAAACAAAACCTGTCCGGGACTCTGACAAACATACACAAAAAATTTCACCATAATTGGTTCAGTCGTTTAGGAGGAGTTTAGTCACATACACACGTACAGAAGAATTTTATGTATAAAGAAGATTATTATATTATCTAAAAAAAAAAATTTCTCCCCCTAGCTCGGGTAATTCGTGGTCATCATTCACGTATTCCTCTGAATATTATTTCACAATGTTGTATGTATATGAAATATAAAATAAATATAAAGGGCGGGGTTAATATATGATATTTAAACAAACTTTAGAGGAGTTGAGAGAGACTTCTTTATAAGGGCATAGAGGTCAGCTCAACTCTCTCTCTCTCTCTTATGATGTACAAATCCTCCCCGAGAATTTTTCTGTTTTGGGGGAACACACAAGCTAATCTAACTAGTCACTAGCTACAGAGGGTATGTCGCAACAGGTCAACTACAAATACAAATGGCAATTGGAATTCCTCGGAGGCCGGCACTCTTGCCTTTTTTGTCATTTCGGAGCGTTTATGATTTCTAGCTATTATTGGACCAGATAATAAAATAAAATAATACCAAAATGAAAAATAAAAATCTGGTGTGGATTGGCGCACAGCACACAACTTTCTCTTACCTTCGGTAATCGAAAGTTGTGTTCTGTGCTTGTCACATCAGATTTTTTGTGTCGACATATATTTAGTTCCCGACATGACAGTACGGAACATGAATTCAGATGTAAAATTTATAAGTATGGGAAAATATTTATATTTTGTTACCATGGCAACCATTTCCGGTCCCGGGGGTGTTTAACTAAAATATAAAATTTCAACCTCGTAGCTCAATTCCTTCATGCTTAAAATTGAACACACACACACACACACACACACACACACACACACACACACACACACACACACACACACACACACACACACACACACACACACACACACACACACACACACACACACACACACACACACACACACACACACACACACACACAGACCATGTCGCGAAAACCACTTTTTTGGATTCAGGGGACCTCAAAACGTGAAGATCCATCAAAATCTCGACATCCAATTTTTGACATGAATCCAATACTTTCTCTCTATATATATATTACATATATACATAGGTAAGAGAAAGTAAAAATAAAGTGAAATTTAGACTTGGAATAATATAAGATACAAATTTTCAGAGACATTTTTTTACACCATTTGGTGCCCAAATGATTTAAATAAATATTTATCGGACTCCCTGGGGTTCGCCCACTCCTCTTAGTTTTTATGTTATTAATATGGACATTTAAATAAATATAAGTTGAAGAGAAGTTGCTGTTGATGTAATGGAATGGAAGAGAGTAAGTACAGTGCAGCAAATAAAGAGAGCCTTTGGATGCCAAATGCCGAAAAGGAGACGTTTCGGACAAAATTGTATTCGTCCATCCTCAGTCCTTGTAGGTTTATAAACTAATTAGGCACAAAGTTGTCATTGTTATTGCGGCACGAATTTGTGGACATGTAAATTTTTTTATAAAAACAGGCGAGTGTCAATGCTTCGTGAGACTATAAGATATCTTATATAGACTAACAGATACTCGCTCAGGGGCCCACATTTGTGGGTATGTGGATGGCGACCACGAGCTACCCGAGCTGGGACAGGCAGTCCTTCTGCTAAGATATCTTATAGACTCTCAAGAAACATAAACACTCGCCTGTTTTTATAAAAAATATACATGTGCACAAATTCGTGCCGCAACAACAATGACAACTTTGTGCCTAATTAGTTTATAATCCTACTAGGACTGAGGATGGACGAATAAAATTTTGCCAGAAACGTCTCCTTTCGGCGTTTGGTATCCAAATGCTCTCTTTATTTGATGCACTGTACTTACTCTCTTCCATTCCATATTATATAATTTCAAATATATACAAATTAAAACCCTAAAGTAATTTAAATATTATAAAAAATAAACTATTGTATACTTTGGTTATAAAACAGGTCTTCACTACAGTGAGCAGGGGTTAAGGATTAAATAAGAAACCAATAAAGAAAATAATAACATGATATTTATATAACATAAATTGATATTTCAAACTTCATACCATTAAATAAGGTAACAATATATAAAATAAATAGAGTATTTTCTTTTGTTTAATTTTTCAAATAGAACATTAACAACATTTTAATAATAATGGATAGTGACTAGCTATGAGGGCGTGAAGCGAATATTAACAATAATATAACAATGACTAGTTTCAATTTTTCATTCGTACTATTAATTATAAATAGTATAATATATAATATTTTTTTATCAATAAATATAAATTTAAACAAATTTTTTTCTCAAATAAATTATTGGTGAATAAAATAAAGAAAAAAATTTGATTTCATATAAATTACATATTCTACCTCCCTCTCTTTCATCTAAATACAAAACTCACTTAAAAATTAGATTAAAATACCATTTTTTCCCATAGATTATTTTTTATTAAAAAAGTAAAGAATAAATTACTTTTTATTGGAGAAAGAGTCTGTTCGTACATTAATTTTCACAGAAATGTTGATCATAGTCAGTTTAATTAATGGTTTATAGATATAACGAGAATATTTTTCACGAGATTTTTCTCCCTAACATCTAAAAGTTGCTTTGCGAATAAAATTCATAAAAAAAATAAAAACCCTCAATGGCAACCGGTGAAGCTATTATAAGGAAAATCTTAATTAAAAAATTTTAATTATTCATGTACGACATTGATTCCAGTTGTAATAAATATATTAGTTATGGTGGGGGTTATATTTAATTTATTTACAATATAAAAGGGAAAAAATCATAATTCTTAATTTAAAACTTGACCTCACTGACCTTTAATCAACAATTATTAGATCAATTTTTTTTTTTTTTAAATTAAAATATTTTGCGAATTTAAAAAATTTTGTTTTCTCTCTTTTCAATTAAAGAAGTGAAAATCTCTTTGGGTGTTATTTTTTTTTCCATCTTGCTACTCCAGCCCGATTTAATTTCAAAAATTTTTTTCCCTATCTTTATTGTTTAATGTTTTATTTTCATTTTAAAAAAAATCCCCCCGGTGAAAACATAGCGTTTTTGACTACAACTCTGAGAGTACCCTGATACATAGTTTCCTTAATTTCGGGTGTGAGGGTGCTGAAGTGATGAATGGCCTGGAGGACGACTTCATTTTTAGTAGCTTGATAATAGGCATGGAGAAGATAGTAAAGGAGTCTGTCTTTGAAATTGATAAACTTAACTAGGCCTTCATCTGTCGAGGATGATGATGTTGATGTTGATGGCTGGCTAGAAGAAGTCCCTGGCGTTGCTGGGGTTTCCTTCAATTTACGGCGTTTTTTTATTGGGATTTTTTTCTCTTCTTCTATTTTCTTATCTTTCGGCAATGGTAGAGTCCCAGGTGGTTTTGGCATTTCGATGGTTCCATTCAGAATACTGAGTTTTACGAAGAGTTCCATCTCTTCAAGATTGGGCTTATTTTCTGAAGTGATAGTTTTTGGATCGTTAATAGCCTTGCCTATCTCATGGTATACGTGCAGTATGAAATTCCAGTGAAGCATGAGTCCCATTTCTTAAAAAAAAAAAATTTTGTTTAATTAATTTTTTAAATGATTTATTAATTTAAACATTTTTATTCTTATGGGAATAAAAATTAACCAATCCAAGATAGGCATTTCTTTTGCGAATTTTATATTTAATTAAAAAATATTTATCTGAATAGATCGCAGAAAAGTTTTTATTTTAAAAATGATGAATTTGAAAGAATTTTTATAAGTTCTCATTTAACTTTTGTCAAAATTGTACAGATTAGTTTTGTAAATGAATCAACAGATGAAATCTTTAATAGCTGCTGCTTGCTTCCTCTACCCTCCCCTAAAAAATAATAATAATAATTTTGAGAAGTTGAAATTTAATTAAAGTGTATATTTTTTATATATTTTACACCCTTCCTGAATACATTCAGTCCTGGGTGAGTGCTATCATCTAATAATAATAATAGACTTTTTAAATCTTTAATACTCATATAGAAATATTCTGCTGCTCGTGCCTTTTACTTGATAAGGACCTTTAGGAAATTATTGGCCTAATAATAAATACAAACTAACTATACCTGGAAGATTAGTTTTCTGCCCCAGCAACTTCCATTCGTGGTACTGCTTATGATATGCATCCCAGAGTTGTGGAAAGTTGGGCATTTCCTTGACGAGAGCTAAGAAGAGGTCTCTTCTGCCTAACTTGTCTTCTTCATCGACTTCGGGTAAAAAACTACCAGGAACAGGCGCCGGTAGAACTTTAGTTTCTCCTGAACTCTCTGAACTAGGACTTCTTTGGATTGAAATGGGACTCGAATTGTCCTCTTCTCCTTCAACAACATTCTGGGCTTCTCCTTCCCCCATTTCTTGATCCATCTGTCGAATGGATTAAATTTTATAAGACAATAATATTTTTCTATTTTAAAAATAAAATTTTAGTTAAAGATTTTGGATGTGGCTGTGTTTTGTATTAATATTTACAATAAACTGTCATGGTTCTAACTTTCTCACCTGGATTGTTATGTATTTTTGTGTGCAAGAGAGTTTTTCACTATCAAAGGAGAATTTTTCACTAATCGTAATTAAAAAAAATTAACGAAGAATTAAAAAATTCTTGAATCTAAATCGCCTTTTATTGGTTTTTTCTTAAATTATGACATGCGCTGAAA
>JAKCPI010026173.1:0-12574 GCA_023213315.1 Euborellia annulipes | reverse complement strand
CATTGTGTTCTTTTATTATTATTATTTTTTTTTAAAAGGTGTTATTATATTATGTATTTCTATTGTGTTCTTTTATGATGTTATTCTAATGTGTTCTTTTATTATGTTTTTTTATCTTGTATTATGTTTTTATACTATGTTTTTGTATTATAAAATAAATTGTAATGAGGAATTGTATGGCCTTGAAGCCCAACAATAAAAAAAAGAGGTTAAGATTACTTACCGTCACAAGACAATTTTTTCTCTTACCTACTTAAACCAAGGACAATTTTGATTGAAAAATTTGAAAACACTCACACCTCTTTTCTCAAACATACACACATATATCTCACAGTCTTTTCGGCAACTTAGGCCATATAAGACTTTTACTAGATTCATGTTTATATTAATATATAGAGAAGATATATGTATATTGGAGGTTCAGGCATATTTATTTAAGCCATTTGAATACCGAGGGCTATAGGCTATTTATTTTATAACAGATAGATATATTTTGTTTATGGGCTAATTATAAATACTGAATATACTGTATGTTCACTCTCTTGGAAATTCCAAATTATAAAAATATTTTCTTTGCCCTAGTTTCTCATCTCTCTAAATATTATAAAACCAAATTTTTTGTTTGATTTTTTTTATTTTTTTTTTTTTTAATAAGAACATTCCCCACTTGATGAAGAGAGAGGGTCTTTATCTTAGAATAGAGAGAGAGCAAACATCTTAATGTATAACCTAGAAGTCAAAGTTTTGACAAGATCTCGCGCAAAGCAGGCATATTTGTTTGTCCTGTCTGTTAATTGGAGACGCAATGAATGGGCTCTCTGTGGTCTCGTGGACCATTCAGACGCAACCCAACTCAACAACCCTATTGGAGTCCAATAGAGAACAAACGGGTGTGAAAAGCCCTGCGTACCACATCAGACCTCCTTACGTTTAATCGCACGCTAATGGCCTCCCGCTGGTAATAGGGGAGACCTAAACATTTCCTTCTTGTTCTCAGTCTCTCTGTATGTCTTTCATCTTGTAGTGAAATTAAATATATTTCCCGCTTGAATAAATCTTATTTTGATTGAGTCATAAATGACTACATACCAGGTATATTCTTACAAGAATTTAAGGTTTAAATTAATTTTGAAATATTTAAGTATTAAAATAAATTAAACTTTCTTCTATTAAAATCTTCTCAGTAAATTTTTTGTAACGAAGTTGTTTTACGCGGCTTACACTAGGGTGAATTGGCACGTTTCGTCACGTAACAAAAAAAGGTTACAGACCTCGAGCGCCAGCGGAGAAAGGCGAGGATAGTCGAGGCCTTAGCGTGGCCACACCCTCCCCCCAACTATATTATTAAAAAAAAAAGAAAATAATTATTTTCTTTTTAAATAAAGGATTGAAGAGGAAAGCTGCCAGGCAGGGAGCATCTATTAAATTAAACTCCTTTGCAAAACGTTTCGGCCGATTTAATCGAAAATAGCCAATAGCCTATGTGTATAAATTGATGTAAAATAAGCTCATGAACAGACTGTGGCAACTCTATTTACTAAAAAAAAACTCCAATGCAACTGAAGACGGCATGATTAAATCGGCCGAAACATTTTGCTAAAAAGGAGTTTAATTTAATAGATGCTCCCTGCCTCGCTGCTTTCCTCTTTAATCCTTTATTCAATTCTACACAGCCACTTTCTACATTAAATATTTTCTTTTTTAAATAATATTCATTTGTAAATTATATTCGGAGTTGAAAAACAAATTGAGGGGAGTTCGTTCCTAACGGGGGTCCCACGACCCCACTGGCTTAAAGAAAAAAGTAATTTATTTAGATTTAAATAAAAACTCTTCTAAAGCAAAAGAGATCCAATCTTGTTAAATACTAAATATAGACTTATAATAATAGCTATGTCTTGTCTTTTTCTCTTCTTGTCTGGACTATAAATGTCGTTCGTATTTATTAATACCCATAATTAAACATAACCTGCAAGCCAGCAATAAAAGTTTCTTATAATGCCGGAAACAAGAACAATTAAACTAAGGTTATGAAGCTCTGTAAAAAAATTCTAAGAGGGAATTGAATATAAACTATTTAATTTAATTTACTATGAAAATATATCTTGAGATAAAATCACAAGGGGAAATATTTTTGAGTCGTATCGGGGATATTTTTTTAACGAATTTGATTTATAGTTAAGATTTAAATTATTTTCCCTAATTTATTATTATGCGCATTAGTCCTTTTGGAACTTTGTTATCTTTCTGATGATATTTCTTTTGTATTCAACCAATGAAAATGAAAAGAATGCTCAGCTTTGTGGGACATTTAGTTTTCATTAAAATTTAATGAATTCATTCCTGAGTTCAAATAAATATAAAGGAACAATTTAATTAACTTGCTTTATTCCATTATAGTAATCCAAATGGCAAAACGATTGCTGGAAAGAGAACTAGAAGGGAGGAGAATGGAACATGGATCCCATAACCATAAATGGGAAATATGAAGAGATTAAAGAGAGAGACAAGAGAGTGGGAAAATTAAAAAAAAAAAAAAAAAAAAAGATTAAATATCACCTATTATGTTTCCCAAATAATAATTTAAACTTAAATTAATTTAAATAAAAAAGCTTGGGTGAGGAGAGAGGTTTCCACCATATTATTATTCACCTGCAAAAAGTCATTAACTGACAAAAAGTAAAACGAATCAGGGCTTTTTTCCATACGCCTTTTAGACTTTTCCTGCAAAAAAATAAATTAAAAGAAATTAATTAAAAATCGTCGAGTTATGTAATATAATATTCACTACCTTTTTTGTTTAATTAATAGCCCTTAAGGTTGTTGTGGCCATTTGGACTTTACAAATATATTTATTTTTATAAAAGAAAATACATTTTATCACTGGAATGTTCCAGCGAGCTTTCAACAATTTTTTCTGAATTACAAATCCATGTTTCAGCAGATTTTTTTATTTTTGAGAGTATCTAACATTCATTTAGATTGCAAAGTTCGGCAAAAGAAAGTTCTGTACTGTGCTTGTCACACCAGATTTTTTTGTGTCTAGATATATTAGTTTAGTCGGGGTGAATTTTGAGAAAAATTGAAAAAAAAAAAAAAAACAACTGAAAAAGTACATCAGTAAAAAAATCTGGTGTGACTGGCGCACAGCACACAACTTTCTTTTTTCTTACCTTCGGTAATCGAAAGTTGTGTACTGTGCTTGTCACACCAGATTTTTTGTGTCGACATGTATTTAGTTCCCGGCAGTAGTGAATATTTGAATTCAGATGTAAAATTTATAAGTATGGGAAAATATTTATATTTTGTAACCATGGCAACCATTTCTCCTATCTTTCCTATGAAGCACAAGAGTAAAGTGTGCTTCAAACAATTTTTGAGGGCAAAACGAGAATATACATTTGAAAGAGCATCTAAAAAATAATTGATTTTTGAATTTTAATCAAAATCGTTAGAGCGAATTTTGAGAAAATCGAAAAAAACTGAAAAAGTACATCAGTAAAGTACTAGTACTATTTGGCCGATTTTGATTAAAAAGCTTATTTTTCCGGTCCCGGGGGTGTTTAACTTAAATATAAAATTTCAACCTCGTAGCTCAATTCCTTCATCCTTAAAATTGAACACACACCCACCCACCCACCCACAGACAGACCATGTCGCGAAAACCACTTTTTTGGATTCAGGGGACCTCAAAACGTGAAGATCCATCAAAATCTCGACATCGAATTTTTGACATGAATCCAATACTTTCTCTCTATATATACTGTATTACATATATACATAGGTAAGAGGAAGTAATACTAGTACTATTTGGTCAATTTGGTTCAATTTCATCCCTTTGGAGGGGGGGGTGCCTAACTTTAATATAAAGCTCTGTTTCTGAGGTATTTTTCACAGACATACAGACCAATTTGCGGGACCCACTTTTTTGGACTCAGGGGACCTCCAAACGTGTATATCCATTAAAATCTCGACATCGAATTTCATATATAAGGTAAGAGAAAGTAAAAAATCTGGTGTGACTGGTCGCACAGCGCACATTTATTTTCAGACAGTACCTAAGTTACGGTACATTTGAATTCAAGATGTAAAATTTATAAAATATTTATATTTTTTACCACGGTAACCATTTCTCCTAACTTTTCTATGAAATACAAGAGTAAAGTGTCAAAATATTTCAAGGGCAAAAATGAGAATATACGAGCGCGTACATTTCAAAGAGCACCTAAAAAATAAATGAATTTTGTAATTTTAATCAAAATCGTTGGAGCGAATTTTGAGAAAATCGAAAAAAAACTGAAAAAGTGCAATACATTAAAGTACTAGTACTGTTTTGCTGATTTTTATCAAAAGCTTATTTTCACGCCTTGCATGGGTGCCTAACTTAAATATAAAATTTCATCCTTCTAGCTCATTCATATTCATTCATACTTTAAATTGAACACAGACAGACAGACCATGTTGTGAAAAAAAATTTTTTGGTCTCAGGGGACCTCAAAACGTGTATATCCATCAAAATCTCGAAATCGAATTTTGACATGAAACCAATACTTTCTCTCTAAATATATTCGTATATAGGCATAGGCGCCGGAACTGGGGGGGGGGCAAGGGTACATTGCTTTCCCCTGTCATCCTATAGGGGGAGGGGGCAATATGTCTTCTTTTATTTCATTTATTTTTAAAAATGATATATTTTTGCTTTTGAAAAATAAAATCTTCTAAATTAAAAAAAAATTAAAAGAGTAAGAAATTCATTTTTTTCCAAAAGTTTTTGATAAAATCACTAGCAAATTTTTTAAAATTTTAATTTTATTAAAATTGTGAATTTATTTAAAATTTTTAAAGTTTTATAGTAGATTTGTTTTTGTTTTATACTATTTGAACATATTAAATTATTTTAATTTTCTAAAAAAAATTTTTTGCCCCCCTGATTCAAATTCGTTCCGGCGCCCCTGTACATGGGCGTACCCAGCGAGGGCAGAGGGGGGCAGCTGCCCCCTCCCCCCTAGAAGCAAGAAAAAAAAATTAAATGCTTATAAAGTGATGAAACGAAACAAAATTAGGTAGGGCGATGGCGCGGGGACTCGTTAGGACTCGAGGGTTTTTATGCCTTTAATTCGAAGGCTTTTTTTCTCCTCTATATAATAAAAAAAAAAAGCTATGTCACAATCTGGAAGGCCATGATCTGCCCCCTGGACGACCATGTTCTGCCTCCCTCTAGATTTGATCCTGGGTACGCCCTTGCCCCTGTATATAGGTAAGAGAAAGTAAAAAAGATAAAAGTAAAATAAAATGATTTTAAACAATTTGTTTTTTTTTTTTTTTTCTTTATTTTTCGGCCTTTGACCTTGGTCATTCTGGCCCCACTATTTACAATACATCTTACAAAAAAGCATGATACAAAAAAACTTTTTATAAAAGTGCATAGTTCGTATCAAAAAACATTAATATAAAAAGAAAACATTACAAATAAATAACTATGAAGAACATTTTGTAAAAGAAAACATGGATAATAAAAATACACCATACAAAAAAAATATAAACAATTTGTTAAGCATTGGCCAATTCTACAAGAGAGAAGAGAAAAAGATAACATCAATCAATATTCCGAACAATATTTAGACATTTTTGTATTTACTAGCCGCGTCGCCCCCCTGGACCCCCCTCCAGCTGGCTCGGGCCCGCCTGCGGCTGACCCTCGCCTTTTCTTATTTATGAGAACCCGTGGCGCCCGCCTTTGCATATAGACGAGGGGGCTTCGCCCCCTGGACCCCCCTACAGCTGCTCGGGCCCCGCCTGCGGCGGACCCTAGCTTTTTCTTAATTATGAGAACCCGTGGCGCCCGCCTTTGCGTCTAGACGGGGGGCTTCGCCCCCCTGGACCCCCCATCATCTGGCTCGGGCCCGCCTGCGGCGGACCTTCGCCTTTTCTTCTTTTTTTTTTTTTTTTTAAACACTCACACTTTTTTCTCATTCACTCTCACATTCACACACACACATTCACACAGTCTTTTCGGCAACTTAGGCCATTTAAGACTTTTACGATAACCGTTATTTAATAATATATACTTATTTGGGGTCCAGGCATTCTTATTTAAGCCATTTGGTATCCAAATGGCTTAAATAAAATCATCGGACTGCCTGGGGTCCGAACCCGCGACATTTGGTATACGAGGTTAGCACGCTAACCTCTACGCCAAACCCCGAGGGCGCCTTTTCTTCTTAATTATGAAAAGAAAATTATTATTACTACTATTCCAAACCAGTGCCTGCTTGAGGATTTGTTTACATTCATGGAATACACAAATGAAAAGAATACTTAAATACTTAAATATTTCTCTATACATTTCCTATGGGAGAAATCGTAACTTTAAGAATTAATAACTCAAAAAGTTATGGGAATTTCGGGATGAAAATAATTTTCCTGTAATCCCGAGAAGGTCCTCTTTATGCATAAAAAATTTCATTTCAAAATTCCAACGGGAAGTTGCCTAAATAGAGCGTGACAGACAGACAGACGGACATTAGTGAATTATATATATAGATATTCAACATGTGACTTAAGCTTTCGAGATGAAAATTTTTTTTTTTTTTTTTCGTTAATAAATGTTAGATAATACGAAAACAGGATTTTGAAAATAAAAACAATCCTTAGTCCGAGAATCTTAATAAACGGAGTGTTGAAAACAGAAGAGAATAGAGGATGAGATGGGGGGGGGAGGTAGGGGAGGGATGGAATTTCTATCATTCGCCAAGCAAATATCCAATCACTCAAGAACAAATGGCCAGAACAAGCGAAACCTATTTATTTCCAGCTATAGAACAAATGAATTCATTCCACCTCATAACGAACTCTTCCTAATGTATACAAATACGATGCAAATTGAAACAGACACGAATGGCATTTTTCGGTTCACGTTTCAGTTTGTTTTAAGGGAGATATCCTTCAAGGAAACAATAGTAGCAAAGGGGAGAAAAAATTCTTCCATTTACAGTCTAACAAGTAAGAAATATATCGCTAGTAATATGTTCATTATATCCTAAGAGAAGATTAAGTCATTTGAAAGAGGAGATAATTAATATCTACAAAATTGGAAAGGAATAATTTAATTATATTTTGCTCATTTTAATTAAAACACTTTTCTTTCTTTATTTGTGGTTATCACAATCGATTTAAAAAAATATGTAAGGGAGTTACGGGTAAAATGACATACCATTTTGAATCTTCTTTATAACTTCTTTTTTTTTTAAGGGGGTTCAGTACGTCTTAACGTAATTAAAAAAAAAACTAGACTATTATAAGGAATTTTTCAATGCGGTTTTTTTTAAATGAATTAAATTCATAAGATATTATTGGGACATCGAGCTATAATTTTTTTAATGACTTATAAAAAAATTAAGGAAATTAAATTTTTTTGTTATCAAGCAAATACAAAAAAAAAAAAATAAACAATATGGCCCAATAATCTTTAATTTTTTTTAATTTAAAAATGAATTTATTGTTATTATTAATCATATATGAATTAAGAAACTTTTAAAATAAGCTTAGATGATTTATTTAAAATTCAACTGTCAAATTAGTTCAGCATTCTTGCAATAGATGGCAGGCTAGTCTAACAGACGATATAGTATTAGCTTATATCTGGCCTATATTCATATATTTTTATGCTTTTATAAAAGATACATAATATATAATAACATTTATAAAGTATTTATTGTTAAAAGATCAATGAAAATCAACCAAATGTATTAAATATTATTAGCTACCATTCTGACATCTCTTGGCAAATTTTTGAATTACTTGGGCATACTTTTTATAACACACTACGCCATCTTATCGGGAAAAACATGCGTAACCACTTCGCTCCCGTTCCCCCTTAAAGGCAGATGTAGTTTTGGCTTAAAATATCATTTACTTGTCATTTAGTTAACAGCATGGATGTAAAATTTGACATCTGAACTTCTCAAAATGTGCTTGGCATTGATTACATTAAAACGAGTAATAATTAGATCAGATTTTATTTGAATATAAAAAAAGGAATTTTTTTCTTCAAAAGCACAAAGAAAGTTATTTAATAAAATATAATTAGGATTTATTTATAATTGTGAATATTTTTTCTAATGACAGAAAATATTTCAAAGCTTTTAATAAAAATTTCAATTCAAAAGAAATTTGTATCTTTTAACAAGCTATCGAAGAGAGCATGATGATTGTTAAATAAAGTCCGAAAGGAGAGAGAGAGAGAGAGACACGTGGCACAAGAAAGATCTAATTTATTTTGGATATATGATCTGACTTTTAGTGACGTGTTAAATCAGCCGTGTTTGTTCTTTCAAGTCAGCAGAAAATCTTCCAATAAAAGCAATTTAATATTTTACATTTCCATCTAGTTAGTTAAATGAATCTAGTTAGTGTTTAAAAAAATCTTCTACCCCAAAAAAAATATATATATTTTGATTGTTATCAGATAAAGATTATAAAACATCATTAGGTAGTAACTACATTATTTGGGAAGGTTTATGTTAATAAAAATAATAAGTTTAATCATCTGTCTCTTTTCTTGCTGTATTATATTTTTTATGAGAAAACTTTTAATGAGAAGAAATAAAAATGATTATCTTATTTTCCTAATTAGATAAGGATTAGAAATTTATTCTGAAAAACCTCTAACAATACACAATTAAAAAGTTAGGCCAAAATTTTTTTAATAACTCAAGAAATTGGTCTAATTTTTTTTTAAATCTATAGAATATAAACATTAAAAGCATCAATTTTTGAAAAGACTTACAAAAGAATTTAATTGGAAAAGTATATTAAAAAGGTATTAAAATTTTGCATGAATCGGCGAACAAAGGGCGTTTAAATTAACTTCTCCAATATTTAGTATGATCTGATCTCATCGATCAAATTTTTTGTTAAGAACCAAAACAATCATGTATGGAAGTGGATTTATTCTTAAAAAATACTGTGGATTAGCCAAAAATTTTATTTACAACTATGAAATTTTTAACTCTCATGCACTACATGCCTATATAGGTCTAAAATTATTAATACGCAACCAGCGAAAAATTTCAGATAACCGCGATAAAGCGGATTCCAATGGGAATGCAGAATTAAAACTCGCTCTTCTTGTCACTTAAAAGAAATCAGACTTATTAGATTTAGACTTAAGCCCTTGGAACTTGATATTAGCGCTGAGAAAGCGACAGAATCGCGTGGTAAGTCCGTGCATTGTCACCGAATAAAACAATTTTATTAAACCCCATCCTATTTTAAGTCACCAGGACGATGACTTAAATATTCCATTGCTACTTACTGCTAATAATATAATTGTTCTTTAAAACTTAAAGCTTTGCAGCTAGTATATAATTCAAAACTATCTCCTAAATCATGATATAAATAAATTCTTTTTTCCGAGGTGCTTTCAAGAGTGATTTAACTCCGTCGGAGTCATTTGTGATAACAAATAAAAAAACATTCGTCTCCGAGACAGCTCGGCAAGAAATTTAGATAAGTGAGAATTTATTCGAAATGGTCTTAACTTGTATAAAGACAAATTTTCCATAGAGATAGTAAATGACTTCTCCTTAGATGTCACCCGTGTACAAGGGCAATGCAAATAATGAGGAGTAATAATATTAGGAAAGACCCATTCCCTTTTCAGGGGGAAACAATCTAATCAGCAGGGACAAATTCTCATCGTATTCCAAAATTACATCATTGCTATTATTTGAATTTAATTTAGAAGGATACATTTTAACATATTTAGTTAAATAATGGCCTATATATTGATATTTATCTTCCTAAAAAGTTTCCATCAAAAATATTAATGGTAAATAATGTTTTAACAAAAAGAAGATAATCCTTAAAAGTTTTTAATATTTGAATGGGCCCTTGATAAAATTAATATTTCAAATATTAATTTACAATTAAAACCCTTTTTTATATATTTACCAACTCTCTCTTTCACTTAGAGGTTATAGCTATTGACAATGGCAATATTAATAATCTGAAAAGCTCATGGAAATGAGTTTGCATTGAGGTAGCCTGATGAAAATTTATTTAAATCAAATGGATAAAATTAAAATAAATAAAACCTTCGGGCTTGGTGTAGTTGGTAGCGTGCCTGTCTTGTATACCAAGGGTCGAGAGTTCGGATCCCAGGCAATCGGATGATTTTATTTAAGCCATTTGGATACCAAATGGCTTAAATAAGAATGCTTGGGCCCCAATTATATATATATATATATATATATATATATATATATATATATATATTCATAACGGTTATCGTATAAAGTCTTATATGGCCTAAGTTGCCGAAAAGACTGTGTGAATATGAGTGTGAATGGGAAAAAAAAGTATGAGTGTTAAAAAAAAAATACATAAATATGGCTGGATAATTTGTATCGTGATATATAATTATATTTAAAGTCTGATCACTATATTGTATTTAGAGATAAAAAATAAGATCACCATTCCGCCACCTCAATTTGTTATATATGTCTAAGCCATTTATATGTATAAAATTGTAACGTTTTATCAGTATAGGACTTAAAGTAGCCTACTACCAAAATTACAGAAGACACACTGCCCATACTTCTATATGGCTACACATTCTGAAAATTAATTTTAAAAACACTTTTCATTATATTTAAATGGAATACTGTATTACAGAATTAAAAATAATTTAGAATTTTTTTTTTCATAATATTAATAGCTATTGGTTTTACAGACAATCCTGCCTGGCCTCGCCTCGGGGACCCCCCGTGGCGTCCCGGAGAACTTTCGCTTCGGGACGAAATCAACAGGGATCCCGGGCCTGGTGCCTCGGAGGAAGGTGACACAACCACTAATGTGTTGTGTGCCTGTGTGAAGCTAACCCTAACTAATCAATTTATTATTTTTTTTATTTACTTTAATCTTACTTAATTAAACAATGCTTAATCTAACTAACAACCCGAAAAGTTGACAAAAGTAAAAAAAATTTTGGCTCCTTTTTCAATCATTTTAATAACCGTGAGTTTTTTAATATTTTTTTTTTTTTTTTTAATAAATTGAAAGTTTCTTTTTTTTATTTTTTAAATTTTGTTTTTTTTTTTAACACTTTTTTTACCTCTAGCATATATAAGTTAATAATTCAACCTGATTAATTAATAATATTATTTTTTGAATAATCTTAGCTATAGGCTATTTATATTTGGGAGCAAAGCTGTTTGCTGAAGCATATTTTTTACTGTAAATATATTTTTTCATTAATTATCTTAAAATTTTTTCTACTTTTTATAATAGCATTTAATTAAACTTGGAATTCTAAATTATTTTCATATAATAATTGCCAGCGATTGCAAATTAATCAAAAGAGAAAAAAAAATTGTGAAATTTTAAACTACAGTAGTATAAATGAGAAATAGTCAATAATAGGATAAATTTTTAACTTAATTATCATCATTCCAAATTGTTAATTTCAGTGAAAATTGACTCGTGTGAGTTTTTTTAACTAAATTTTTTACTTTAGTCTCTTAATAGGACAAATTAAAGGTAATTATGTTTCAATTTAACTTAACTGTATTTCCCTTGATAATTTAACATTTTTCTAATACAATTTTCAAACAAATAATTTATTCAATCTCTTCATGTTTAGTAAAATAAAAAAATAAGCAACGAATTAACCAAACTTTTCCGTATCCATAACCAAAGATCCATCTAAAATATGCGTCACAATTGGTAATTTTATTCATAATAGAGAATATTTTCTAGGCAAAATAAAATATCATTTCGGAAAAATTTCAGACAAGAAAAATCATGTTTATATTAATACGCCTTAATTAAATAATTATAATAATTAAAATTATTAAAATTTAAATCGCGAGACATAATTTTTGCAATAGTCCGTATCATACTTAGACAATTGTTAATTGCTCTAGAAGTGATGAAAAATTCATTTGTAAGATAGACTAGTCAATTGGGTTGCCTAACTTCCAACAATCAGATATATCTGTGAGGTTCCTGTAGGGGAAAACAACAAAACCTCTTTTTGTTTTCCTCTAAGTCCATTATTTATTTATTAGGGAAAACAAAAAAAGGGCTTTTTTGTTTTCCCCTCAGGAGTTGCTCTTCTGACTAAAGGAAAAGTTTTCTGCTGGCGAGCAGTACGGCTAGTTTTTTATTAATATAATGATATATTGATATACTATATATCTAGTAATAAATAAGAAATTATATATAATATTTAAGATATTATATAATATATATCGCGTTAGTGAGCCGCGAAACGGAAATTTATATAATCAAATATTTATTAATTCATATTTGATTATATAAATATCTAGTAATTCTCTATGTCCGTCTGGCTGCTTGTCACCCTTTGTTTGAACAACTTTCCATGGGAATTTTGAAATGGAATTTTTTATGTTCAAAGGGGGTTAAGTTACTATTTCTTTAACCTAAGTAGGATATTAGTCTATAAATGAAGGTCGCACTACGTCTAAAAATTTTAAAAAATTTTCATTTTTTTTTTTTTATTTAAACAATTCCAATTAGCCCTTCGTTTTTTAAACCATTTCTGTTATCT
>JAKCPI010026172.1:0-20945 GCA_023213315.1 Euborellia annulipes | reverse complement strand
GACTAGTGTTATTAATAATTTTTATGAACTAGTAATATAAAAGATTTTTCAAGGGTGTTATTCATGCGGAATAAAGAATCAAACTTTTTTAAACTGTCTGTTTTTTAATAATTTTATAAAAATCTTTTTTATTTCAAAATGAATTTACATTTTTCTCTTATCATTAAGCTCTCTGACCGAGAAATTATAAAAGTTGACAGGGTCAACATCAAAATCTGTAAAACCAGGAAACAAGGATTTGAATATGTTGATAAGATCGCCAAACCGTGCTAAAAATCGGGCTGGTTGTCAAGATACAAAACTGTGATACGTCCGCCAGATTTAATCGGTAGTTAGCGAACCATTAGTTGATCAGTTATTCATTTTTAGCGAGATTTAACAAAAACATCAGCGTCCATCTCTGGAGTAAATAATTTTTTAGTGAGTTGGTCAAATGGTTCGCTCTTCTTCCAGCAATCAATTATTGTATCTCATGATAAAATATATAGGCTAAGAGAAAGTAATAAAGAAAAAAGATTGTAATCTAACAAGCGGAATTTGTATATATCCAAAATACATATCTAAGTGTGTAATATAATCTACTTGTTATTTTATATAAATATACTCATCATATCTTAATTCAATATATTAAAATTATATTAAATTGAATAACGCCAAAATTAATAAGATTTTATCGCTCTATTATTATAATATATTCCTTAATCAGTTTTTAGCTAATTAGAAGGAGAATGAAATTAGCAACTTTAAATGAAGAAAAATATATAAACTTACAAATAGAATATAGGAAAATTAAATTAAATTGATGATGCTTAGGAGAATGTCAAAATGAAATTACAAATTATTACTTATATAAACAACTATTACTTGTTTATAGTAGTTTCCAACTACAACACATTCACACTTGGTTCGATTCTAGTCTATCTCTGATTCTAGACCTTCTAACCTTTCGAACCATCTTATTTAAGCAAGTAATTAAACCAGAAGTTTCGACAAGTTCCCAACCCTTTCCTTCCTTCTCTATTTCTCTCATATCATCCAACTTCTCTATCTCACTCACACTTCTCTCTCTTTCCCTTCTTGTTCACTCTCCTCTTGTTGAATCTTGAACAATTTTCATCCAAAATGAATAAGAGAGAAAAATATAATTAAAATTTTACACACTATTATAGATAAATTTATTTTGTTTTTACTTTCTCTTACCTCTATATATATATGAAATATATATAGAGAGAAATTATTGGATTCATTTGTTTAACGTAGGTAGGCTATATTGGTTTTTCATATTTTTCAAATATAATTTTGCAGTTACATATTGTTTATTTCATTTGAAATCTTTTGAACAGGGGTAAAGATTTTTCTTCTGTTCTTATATTATGTCTTTCCATTATAAGCGTAGCCAGGGGGGGGGGGGGGTTTGGGGGTTCAAGGGGACCCAAGCCATGATTAGATATTTAATACAAATTATATTTTAAATAGAGTAAGAGAAAGTAAAATACAGTAGAACCTCGATAAGTTAAAGTTCAAGGGAAACGGTTAGAAATTTGAGTTATCGAGTTTTTTTTACTTATCGAGAGTTGAAGTTAGAGAGGTTATTGAATATAATTTTTAACGTACCGAGGTTTATTGACATTGGGCACTATTTTTTCGATGATATGTAAAGAAATACTTTAAGTTATAGAGGTCACCAAAATATTATTTTAAATTATCGAGGGCTATGCTCAAAATATTTGTTTAAGTTACAGAGGTTTTGTTCTTTAAGTAATAGAGGTTTTACGCTGTCAAGGGAAGGGAATTGAAAAAAACTTTAAGTTACGGAGGTTTTGAACTTAGCGAGGTTTAACTTATCGAGGTTCTACTGTATAATAATTTACTCTAGCTAAAAAAACAAACCAAAACGATTTATAAATACCCTAAAATAATCTTAAATTTTTGAAAAAAATTTCTTGAACCCCCCATCAAAAATTTCTGGCTACGCCAATGCTTCCCATTGTGTTCTTTTATTATTATTATTTTTTTTTAAAGGTGTTATTATATTATGTATTTCTATTGTGTTCTTTTATGATGTTATTCTAATGTGTTCTTTTATTATGTTTTTCTATCTTGTATTATGTTTTTATACTATGTTTTTGTATTATAAAATATTGTAATGAGGAATTGTATGGCCTTGAAGCCCAACAATAAAAAAAGAGGTTAAGATTACTACCGTCACAAGACAATTTTCTCTTACCTACTTAAACCAAGGACAATTTTGATTGAAAAAATTGAAAACACTCACACCTCTTTTCTCAAACATACACACATATACTCACAGTCTTTTCGGCAACTTAGGCCATATAAGACTTTTACGATTCATATTTATATTAATATATAGAGAAGATATATGTATATTGGAGGTCCAGGCATATTTATTTAAGCCATTTGAATACCGAGGGCTATAGGCTATTTATTTTATAACAGATAGATATATTTTGTTTATGGGCTAATTATAAATACTGAATATACTGTATGTTCACTCTTTGGAAATTCCAAATTATAAAAATACTTTGCCCTAGTTTCTCATCTCTCTAAATATTATAAAACCAAATTTTTTGTTTGATTTTTTTATTTTTTTTTTTAATAAGAACATTCCCCACTTGATGAAGAGAGAGGGTCTTTATCTTAGAATAGAGAGAGAGCAAACATCTTAATGTATAACTTGTAGTCAAAGTTTTGACATGATTCGCGCAAAGCAGGCATATTTGTTGTCCTGTCTGTTAATTGAGACGCAATGAATGGGCTCTCTGTGGTCTCGTGGACCATTCAGACGCACCCAACTCAACAACCCTATTGAGTCCAATGAGAACAAACGGGTGTGAAAAGCCCTGCGTGCCACATCAGACCTCCTTACGTTTAATCGCACGCTAATGGCCTCCGGCTATTAATAGGGGGAGACCTAAACATTTCCTTCTTGTTCTCAGTCTCTCTATATGTCTTTCATCTTGTATTGAAATTAAATATATTTCCCGCTTGAATAAATCTTATTTTGATTGAGTCATAAATGTACTACATACCAGGTATATTCTTACAAGAATTTAAGTTTGAAATTAATTTTGAAATATTTAAGTATTAAAATAAATTAAACTTTCTTCTATTAAAATCTTCTAGTAAATTTTTTGTAACGAAGTTGTTTTACGCGGCTTACACTAGGGTGAATTGGCACGTTTCGTCACGTAACAGAAAAGCGTTACAGACCTCGAGCGCCAGCGGAGAAAGGCGAGGATAGTCGAGGCCTTGGCGAGGCCACACCCTCCCCCCAACTATATTATTAAAAAAAAAAAAGAAAATAATTATTTTCTTTTTTAAATAAAGGATTGAAGAGGAAAGCAGCCAGGCAGGGAGCATCTATTAAATTAAACTCCTTTTTCGCAAAACGTTTCGGCCAATTTAATCGAAAATAGCCAATAGCCTATGTGTATAAATTGTTGTAAAATAAGCTTATGAACAGACTGTGGCAACTCTATTTACTAAAAAAAAACTCCAATGCAACTGAAGACGGCATGATTAAATCGGCCGAAACGTTTTGCGAAAAAGGAGTTTAATTTAATAGATGCTCCCTGCCTGGCTGCTTTCCTCTTTAATCCTTTATTCAATTCTACACAGCCACTTTCTACATTAAATATTTTCTTTTTTAAATAATATTCATTTTAAATTATATTCGGAGTTGAAGAATAGGCGTGAGGGACTTCGTTCCTGGCGGGGGTCCCACGACCCCACAATTTTTTAAAGAAAAAAGTAATTTATTTAGATTTAAATAAAACTCTTCTAAAGCAAAAGAGATCCAATCTTGTTAAATACTAAATATAGACTTATAATAATAGCTATGTCTTGTCTTTTCTCTTCTTGTCTGATCTATAAATGTCGTTCGTATTTATTAATACCCATAATTAAACATAACCTGCAAGCCAGCAATAAAAGTTTCTTATAATGCCGGAAACAAGAACAATTAAACTAAGGTTATGAAGCTCTGTAAAAAATTCTAAGAGGGAATTGAATATAAACTATTTAATTTAATTTACTATGAAAATATATCTTGAGATAAAATCACAAGGGGAAATATTTTTGAGTCGTATCAAGGATATTTTTTTAACGAATTTGATTTAGAGTTAAGATTTAAATTATTTTCCCTAATTTATTATTATGCGCATTAGTCCTTTTGGAACTTTGTTATCTTTCTGATGATATTTCTTTTGTATTCAACCAATGAAAATGAAAAGAATGCTCAGCTTTGTGGGACATTTAGTTTTCATTACAATTTAATGAATTCATTCCTGAGTTCAAATAAATATAAAGGAACAATTTAATTAACTTGCTTTATTCCATTATAGTAATCCAAATGGCAAAACGATTGCTGGAAAGAGAACTAGAAGGAGGAGAATGGAACATGGATCCCATAACCATAAATGGGAAATATGAAGAGATTAAAGAGAGAGACAAGAGAGTGGGAAAATTAAAAAAAAAAAAAAAAGATTAAATATGACCTATTATGTTTCCCAAATAATAATTTAAATTTAAATTAATTTAAATAAAAAAGCTTGGGTGAGAAGAGAGGTTCCCACCATATTATTATTCACCTGCAAATAGTCATTAACTGACAAAAAGTAAAACGAATCAGGGCTTTTTTCCATACGCCTTTTAGACTTTTCCTGCAAAAAAATAAATTAAAAGAAATTAATTAAAAATCGTCGAGTTATGTAATATAATATTCACTACCTTTTTTGTTTAATTAATAGCCCTTAAGGTTGTTGTGGCCATTTGGACTTTACAAATATATTTATTTTTATAAAAGAAAATACATTTTATCACTGGAATGTTCCAGCGAGCTTTCAACAATTTTTTCTGAATTACAAATCCATGTTTCAGCAGATTTTTTTTATTTTGAGAGTATCTAACATTCATTTAGATTGCAAAGTTCGGCAAGAGAAAGTTGTGTACTGTGCTTGTCACACCAGATTTTTTGTGTCTAGATATATTTAGTTTAGTCGGGGTGAATTTTGAGAAAATTGAAAAAAAAAAAAAAACAACAACTGAAAAAGTACATCAGTAAAAAAATCTGGTGTGACTGGCGCACAGCACACAACTTTCTTTTTTCTTACCTTCGGTAATCGAAAGTTGTGTACTGTGCTTGTCACACCAGATTTTTTGTGTCGACATGTATTTAGTTCCCGGCAGTATACTGCTAAATACATACATAATACATACATATATTTTACATTTGAATTCAAATATTCACTATAGTGAATTCAAATGTAAAATTTATAAGTATGGGAAAATATTTATATTTTGTAACCATGGCAACCATTTCTCCTATCTTTCCTATGAAGCAGTGGCGTAGCGAGCTTAACTCGCGCCCGGGGCACAATACCTTTTTAGCGCCCCCCCCCCCATTCGAAAACCATATAATATTATATGTAAAATATACAAAATTATTATATTACACTGGAACTAACTAACACCCCCCCCCCCACACACACACACACAGACAGACAGACAGACCATGTCGCGAAAGCCACTTTTTTGGATTCAGGGGACCTCAAAACGTGAAGATCCATCAAAATCTCGACATCGAATTTTTGACATGAATCCAATACTTTCTCTATATATATATACTGTATTACATATATACATAGGTAAGAGAAAGTAATACTAGTACTATTTGGTCAATTTAGTTCAATTTCATCCCTTTGGAGGGGGGGGGTGCCTAACTTTAATATAAAGCTCTGTTTCTGAGGTATTTTTCACAGACATACAGACCAATTTGCGGGACCCACTTTTTTTGGACTCAGGGGACCTCCAAACGTGTATATCCATTAAAATCTCGACATCGAATTTCATATATAAGGTAAGAGAAAGTAAAAAATCTGGTGTGACTGGTCGCACAGCTCACATTTATTTTCAGACAGTACCTAAGTTACGGTACATTTGAATTCAAGATGTAAAATTTATAAAATATTTATATTTTTTACCACGGTAACCATTTCTCCTAACTTTTCTATGAAATACAAGAGTAAAGTGTCAAAATATTTCAAGCGCAAAATGAGAATATACGAGCGCGTACATTTCAAAGAGCACCTAAAAAATAAATGAATTTTGTAATTTTAATCAAAATCGTTGGAGCGAATTTTGAGAAAATCCAAAAAAAACTGAAAAAGTGCAATACATTAAAGTACTAGTACTGTTTTGCTGATTTTTATCAAAAACTTATTTTCACGCCTTGCATGGGTGCCTAACTTAAATATAAAATTTCATCCTTCTAGCTCATTCATATTCATTCATACTTTAAATTGAACACAGACAGACAGACCATGTTGTGAAAAAAAATTTTTTGGTCTCAGGGGACCTCAAAACGTGTATATCCATCAAAATCTCGAAATCGAATTTTTGACATGAAACCAATACTTTCTCTCTAAATATATTCGTATATAGGCATAGGCGCCGGAACTGGGGAGGGGGGGGGGCAAGGGTACATTGCTCTCCCCTGTCATCCTATAGGGGAGGGGGCAGAGTGGGGCAATATGTCTTCTTTTATTTCATTTATTTTTAAAAATGATATATTTTTACTTTTGAAAAATAAAATCTTCTAAATTAAAAAAAAATTAAAAGAGTAAGAAATTCATTTTTTTCCAAAAGTTTTTGATAAAATCACTAGCAAATTTTTTAAAATTTTAATTTTATTAAAATTGTGATTTTATTTAAAATTTTTAAAGTTTTATAGTAGATTTGTTTTTGTTTTATACTATTTGAACATATTAAATTATTTTAATTTTCTAAAAAAAATTTTTTGCCCCCCCTGATTCAAATTCGTTCCGGCGCCCCTGTACATGGGCGTACCCAGCGAGGGGCAGAGGGGGCAGCTGCCCCCTCCCCCCTAGAAGCAAGAAAAAAAAATTAAATGCTTATAAAGTGATGAAACGAAACAAAATTAGGTAGGGCGATGGCGCGGGGACTCGTTAGGACTCGAGGGTTTTTATGCCTTTAATTCGAAGGCTTTTTTTTCTCCTCTATATAATAAAAAAAAGCTATGTCACAATCTGGAAGGCCATGATCTGCCCCCTGGACGACCATGTTCTGCCTCCCTCTAGATTTGATCCTGGGTACGCCCTTGCCCCTGTATATAGGTAAGAGAAAGTAAAAAAGATAAAAGTAAAATAAAATGATTTTAAACAATTTGTTAAGCATTGGCTAATTCTACAAGAGAAGAGAAAAAGATAACATCAATCAATATTCCGAACAATATTTAGACATTTTTGTATTTATATTCAACATGTGACTTAAGTTTTCGAGATGAAAATTTTTTTTAATTTTAATTTTTTTTCGTTAATAAATGTTAGATAATACGAAAACAGGATTTTGAAAATAAAAACAATCCTTAGTCCGAGAATCTTAATAAACGGAGTGTTGAAAACAGAAGAGAATAGAGGATGAGATGGGGGGGAGGTAGGGGAGGGATGGAATTTCTATCATTCGCCAAGCAAATATCCAATCACTCAAGAACAAATGGCCAGAACAAGCGAAACCTATTTATTTCCAGCTATAGAACAAATGAATTCATTCCACCTCATAACGAACTCTTCCTAATGTATACAAATACGATGCAAATTGAAACAGACACGAATGGCATTTTTCGGCTCACGTTTCAGTTTGTTTTAAGGGAGATATCCTTCAAGGAAACAATAGTAGCAAAGGGGAGAAAAAATTCTTCCATTTACAGTCTAACAAGTAAGAAATATATCGCTAGTAATATGTTCATTATATCCTAAGAGAAGATTAAGTCATTTGAAAGAGGAGATAATTAATATCTACAAAATTGGAAAGGAATAATTTAATTATATTTTGCTCATTTTAATTAAAACACTTTTCTTTCTTTATTTGTGGTTATCACAATCGATTTAAAAAAATATGTAAGGGAGTTACGGGTAAAATGACATACCATTTTGAATCTTCTTTATAACTTCTTTTTTTTTTTTTTTTAAGGGGGGTTCAGTACGTCTAAACGTAATTAAAAAAAAAACTAGACTATTATAAGGAATTTTTCAATGTGGTTTTTTTTAAATGAATTAAATTCATAAGATATTATTGGGACATCGAGCTATAATTTTTTTAATGACTTATAAAAAAATTAAGGAAATTAAATTTTTTTGTTATCAAGCAAATACAAAAAAAAAAAAATAAACAATATGGCCCAATAATCTTTAATTTTTTTTAATTTAAAAATGAATTTATTGTTATTATTAATCATATATGAATTAAAAAACTTTTAAAATAATCTTAGTTGATTTATTTAAAATTCAACTGTCAAATTAGTTCAGCATTCTTGCAATAGATGGCAGGCTAGTCTAACAGACGATATAGTATTAGCTTATATCTGGCCTATATTTATATATTTTTATTAGGGTCCGACCGAAACAAGATTTTCAGCCGAAACCGAAACCGAAACCGAATATTCGGCCTCAACCTTAGTTTCGGCCGAAACCGTAACCGAAACCGAAACTTGTATTCCTATAAAATTTTTTTTTTTCATTTTACCTTTTTTTTTTTTTTGAATTTTTTTTCCCTCCCGTGAAAATCATTTTACCTTTTTTTTAGGGAGACTAAAATTTTTTCTCTCCTCAATAGGCCAGTCAATATCGACATTTAAATCGCAAAACGTAAAGTATTCCTGCATTTTTGGTATGTTATTTGGACCCTTTGGGGGAGTGCGAAACCACATTTTGCAATTAAAAAAAAGTTGTGCTTCCCGCGTAGTACGAGAAAAACTGCGTAATTTTCGCACTTTTTTCAGTTTTTGCAGTTTAATTCAAAAACTATGGGCTTTTTGACATTTGTTGCTTATAGCATTTTTAAAGTATATTAAATTTGAAACAATTCAAGCCAATTTGCAGCTCCGTATCTCTAATAGTTTTTGAGATATGATAATTGAAAAATGTACAAGATTTTCACAAATGTTACAATTTTCAGTTTTGCTTATGTTTAAAGCCGAATATCGGCTTAACCGCTCAAGTTTAGAGAAAAGTTGTGATAAATTGAGTTTTAGCACATTTAATTACCTTTCATTTAAGCGCAGTACGGGGTCAGTAACCCTTGTAGTTTTCTTGTAATCGTAAAAAAACAAAAATTGCAGTAATAGTCCAGTCAAATTTCACATTAAATTCGCAAACCCCCAAGTAACGCTGCATTTTTGGTATGTTACTTTGACCCCTTAGTAGAGTGTGAAACCACATTTTGCAATCAAAAAAAGTTGTGCTACCTGCATAATACGAGAAAAATTTCAAAATTTTCGGACATTTTCAGTTTTGCTGTTTAATTAAAAAAATATGGGCTTTTGACATTAGTTGTTATTATCATTTTTAAAGTGCATTAAATTTCAAACAATTGAAGCCAAACCACACCTTCGTAAGTTTAATAGTTTTTGAGATATGATACAATTTCATGTAGGGCTATTTAAAACTTGTATTATTGGAATTTTTGTTTTTTAAGTTTATAGGAGAACTATAAGAGCTAATGACCCCGTTTTGCTCTTAAATGAAGGATAATTAAATGTGCTAAAACTCAATTTTTTCACAACTTTTTTCTTAGCATGAGCCGTTATGTCGATATTTGGCTTTAAACATAAATAAAATTAAAAATTCTAAAATTTCTGTTGTGTTTTAAGCCCAATATCGACATAACGGCTCATGCTAAGAGAAAAGTTGTGATAAATTGAGTTTTAGCACATTTAATTACCTTTCATTTAAGCGCAAAACGGGGTCATTAGCTCTTATAGTTCTCCTATAAACTTAAAAAACAAAAATTCCAATAATACAAGTTTTAAATAGCCCTACATGAAATTGTATCATATCTCAAAAACTATTAAACTTACGAAGGTGTGGTTTGGCTTCAATTGTTTGAAATTTAATGCACTTTAAAAATGATAATAACAACTAATGTCAAAAGCCCATATTTTTTTAATTAAACAGCAAAAACTGAAAAATGTCCGAAAATTTTGAAATTTTTCTCGTATTATGCAGGTAGCACAACTTTTTTTTGATTGCAAAATGTGGTTTCACACTCTCCTAAGGGGTCAAAATAACATACCAAAAATGCAGCGTTATTTCGCGTTTGCGAATTTAATGTGAAATTTGACTGGACTACAAGTGCAAATTATTTGACCTTTTTTTTTTTTTTTTGCATGCGAGTCTCATCCCATTTTTTCAGACTCTGGTTTCGGCCGGCCGAAAGGTTCGGCCACTTTTTGGCCGAAACCGAAACTACGGCCGAAACCATGATTTTTGGCCGAAACTGGCCGAAACCGTAACCGAAACCGAATATTCGGTCGGTTCCTAATTTTTATGCTTTTATAAAAGATACATAATATATAATAACATTTATAAAGTATTTATTGTTAAAAGATCAATGAAAATCAACCAAATGTATTAAATATTATTAGCTACCATTCTGACATCTCTTGGCAAATTTTTGAATTACTTGGGCATACTTTTTATGACACACTACGCCATCTTATCGGGAAAAACATGCGTAACCACTTCGCTCCCGTTCCCCTTTAAAGGCAGATGTAGTTTTGGCTTAAAATATCATTTACTTGTCATTTAGTTAACAGCATGGATGTAAAATTTGACATCTGAACTTCTCAAAATGTGCTTGGCATTGATTACATTAAAACGAGTAATAATTAGATCAGATTTTATTTGAATATAAAAAAAGGAATTTTTTTCTTCAAAAGCACAAAGAAAGTTATTTAATAAAATATAATTAGGATTTATTTATAATTGTGAATATTTTTTCTAATGACAGAAAATATTTCAAAGCTTTTAATAAAAATTTCAATTCAAAAGAAATTTGTATCTTTTAACAAGCTATCGAAGAGAGCATGATGATTGTTAAATAAAGTCCGAAAGGAGAGAGAGAGAGAGAGACACGTGGCACAAGAAAGATCTAATTTATTTTGGATATATGATCTGACTTTTAGTGACGTGTTAAATCAGCCGTGTTTGTTCTTTCAAGTCAGCAGAAAATCTTCCAATAAAAGCAATTTAATATTTTACATTTCCATCTAGTTAGTTAAATGAATCTAGTTAGTGTTTAAAAAAATCTTCTACCCCAAAAAAAATATATATATTTTGATTGTTATCAGATAAAGATTATAAAACATCATTAGGTAGTAACTACATTATTTGGGAAGGTTTATGTTAATAAAAATAATAAGTTTAATCATCTGTCTCTTTTCTTGCTGTATTATATTTTTTATGAGAAAACTTTTAATGAGAAGAAATAAAAATGATTATCTTATTTTCCTAATTAGATAAGGATTAGAAATTTATTCTGAAAAACCTCTAACAATACACAATTAAAAAGTTAGGCCAAAATTTTTTTAATAACTCAAGAAATTGGTCTAATTTTTTTTTAAATCTATAGAATATAAACATTAAAAGCATCAATTTTTGAAAAGACTTACAAAAGAATTTAATTGGAAAAGTATATTAAAAAGGTATTAAAATTTTGCATGAATCGGCGAACAAAGGGCGTTTAAATTAACTTCTCCAATATTTAGTATGATCTGATCTCATCGATCAAATTTTTTGTTAAGAACCAAAACAATCATGTATGGAAGTGGATTTATTCTTAAAAAATACTGTGGATTAGCCAAAAATTTTATTTACAACTATGAAATTTTTAACTCTCATGCACTACATGCCTATATAGGTCTAAAATTATTAATACGCAACCAGCGAAAAATTTCAGATAACCGCGATAAAGCGGATTCCAATGGGAATGCAGAATTAAAACTCGCTCTTCTTGTCACTTAAAAGAAATCAGATTTATTAGATTTAGACTTAAGCCCTTGGAACTTGATATTAGCGCTGAGAAAGCGACAGAATCGCGTGGTAAGTCCGTGCATTGTCACCGAATAAAACAATTTTATTAAACCCAATCCTATTTTAAGTCACCAGGACGATGACTTAAATATTCCATTGCTACTTACTGCTAATAATATAATTGTTCTTTAAAACTTAAAGCTTTGCAGCTAGTATATAATTCAAAACTATCTCCTAAATCATGATATAAATAAATTCTTTTTTCCGAGGTGCTTTCAAGAGTGATTTAACTCCGTCGGAGTCATTTGTGATAACAAATAAAAAAACATTCGTCTCCGAGACAGCTCGGCAAGAAATTTAGATAAGTGAGAATTTATTCGAAATGGTCTTAACTTGTATAAAGACAAATTTTCCATAGAGATAGTAAATGACTTCTCCTTAGATGTCACCCGTGTACAAGGGCAATGCAAATAATGAGGAGTAATAATATTAGGAAAGACCCATTCCCTTTTCAGGGGGAAACAATCTAATCAGCAGGGACAAATTCTCATCGTATTCCAAAATTACATCATTGCTATTATTTGAATTTAATTTAGAAGGATACATTTTAACATATTTAGTTAAATAATGGCCTATATATTGATATTTATCTTCCTAAAAAGTTTCCATCAAAAATATTAATGGTAAATAATGTTTTAACAAAAAGAAGATAATTCTTAAAAGTTTTTAATATTTGAATGGGCTCTTGATAAAATTAATATTTCAAATATTAATTTACAATAAAAACCCTTTTTTATATATTTACCAACTCTCTCTTTCACTTAGAGGTTATAGCTATTGACAATGGCAATATTAATAATCTGAAAAGCTCATGGAAATGAGTTTGCATTGAGGTAGCCTGATGAAAATTTATTTAAATCAAATGGATAAAATTAAAATAAATAAAACCTTCGGGCTTGGTGTAGTTGGTAGCGCGCCTGTCTTGTATACCAAGGGTCAAGGGTTCGGATCCCAGGCAATCGGATGATTTTATTTAAGCCATTTGGATACCCATATATATATATATATATATATATATATATTCATAACGGTTATCGTATAAAGTCTTATATGGCCTAAGTTGCCGAAAAGACTGTGTGAATATGAGTGTGAATGGGAAAAAAAAGTATGAGTGTTAAAAAAAAATACATAACTATGGCTGGATAATTTGTATCGTGATATATAATTATATTTAAAGTCTGATCACTATATTGTATTTAGAGATAAAAAATAAGATCACCATTCCGCCACCTCATTTTGTTATATATGTCTAAGCCATTTATATGTATAAAATTGTAACGTTTTATCAGTATAGGACTTAAAGTAGCCAAATATTTTTCGAGATCTATTATTTGAATAAGATAATAGTATTCAAAATACCTCGATTCGGACTTTAACTGAGTCATAGATATATTTAACAATAAAGAACACTCACATGTCTTGTTAAATTAAACTTAAAGTAGCCTACTACCAAAATTACAGAAGACACACTGCCCATACTTCTATATGGCTACACATTCTGAAAATTAATTTTAAAAACACTTTTCATTATATTTAAATGAAATACTGTATTACAGAATTAAAAATAATTTAGAATTTTTTTTTTCATAATATTAATAGCTATTGGTTTTACAGACAATCCTGCCTGGCCTCGCCTCGGGGACCCCCGTGGCGTCCCGGAGAACTTTCGCTTCGGGACGAAATCAACAGGGATCCCGGGCCTGGTGCCTCGGAGGAAGGTGACACAACCACTAATGTGTTGTGTGCCTGTGTGAAGCTAACCCTAACTAATCAATTTATTATTTTTTTATTTACTTTAATCTTACTTAATTAAACAATGCTTAATCTAACTAACAACCCGAAAAGTTGACAAAAGTAAAAAAAATTTTGGCTCCTTTTTCAATCATTTTAATAACCGTGAGTTTTTTAATATTTTTTTTTTTTTAATTAATTGAAAGTTTCTTTTTTTTATTTTTTAAATTTTGTTTTTTTTTTTAACACTTTTTTTACCTCTAGCATATATAAGTTAATAATTCAACCTGATTAATTAATAATATTATTTTTTGAATAATCTTAGCTATAGGCTATTTATATTTGGGAGCAAAGCTGTTTGCTGAAGCATATTTTTTACTGTAAATATATTTTTTCATTAATTATCTTAAAATTTTTTCTACTTTTTATAATAGCATTTAATTAAACTTGGAATTCTAAATTATTTTCATATAATAATTGCCAGCGATTGCAAATTAATCAAAAGAGAAAAAAAAAATTGTGAAATTTTAAACTACAGTAGTATAAATGAGAAATAGTCAATAATAGGATAAATTTTTAACTTAATTATCATCATTCCAAATTGTTAATTTCAGTGAAAATTGACTCGTGTGAGTTTTTTTAACTAAATTTTTTACTTTAGTCTCTTAATAGGACAAATTAAAGGTAATTATGTTTCAATTTAACTTAACTGTATTTCCCTTGATAATTTAACATTTTTCTAATAGAATTTTCAAACAAATAATTTATTCAATCTCTTCATGTTTAGTAAAATAAAAAAATAAGCAACGAATTAACCAAACTTTTCCGTATCCATAACCAAAGATCCATCTAAAATATAAGTCACAATTGGTAATTTTATTCATAATAGAGAATATTTTCTAGGCAAAATAAAATATCATTTCGGAAAAAATTTCAGACAAGAAAAATCATGTTTATATTAATACGCCTGTAATTATTAAATAATTATAATAATTAAAATTATTAAAATTTAAATCGCGAGACATAATTTTTGCAATAGTCCGTATCATACTTAGACAATTGTTAATTGCTCTAGAAGTGATGAAAAATTCATTTGTAAGATAGACTAGTCAATTGGGTTGCCTAACTTCCAACAATCAGATATATCTGTGAGGTTCCTGTAGGGGAAAACAACAAAACCTCTTTTTGTTTTCCTCTAAGTCCATTATTTATTTATTAGGGAAAACAAAAAAAGGGCTTTTTTGTTTTCCCCTCAGGAGTTGCTCTTCTGACTAAAGGAAAAGTTTTCTGCTGGCGAGCAGTACGGCTAGTTTTTTATTAATATAATGATATATTGATATACTATATATCTAGTAATAAATAAGAAATTATATATAATATTTAAGATATTATATAATATATATCGCGTTAGTGAGCCGCGAAACGGAAATTTATATAACCAAATATTTATTAATTCATATTTGATTATATAAATATCTAGTAATTTCTCTATGTCCGTCTGGCTGCTTGTCACCCTTTGTTTGAACAACTTTCCATGGGAATTTTGAAATGGAATTTTTTATGTTCAAAGGGGGTTAAGTTACTATTTCTTTAACCTAAGTAGGATATTAGTCTATAAATGAAGGTCGCACTACAGTAGTAGTACAGTAGTCTAAAAAATTTTAAAAAATTTTCATTTTTTTTTTTTTTATTTAAACAATTCCAATTAGCCCTTCGTTTTTTAAACCATTTCTGTTATCTTTATCTCAGCCAAAACATCGGAGACGGGCGCTGTTTTGCCTAGCGTCGAGGTGAAATCAAAATGCTCGCTCTTCTTGATTTATATAAAAGCGAGGAAATATTTTCACTTAAATAAAACCCCTACAGAATTTTATTTGTTTCATATATCCTCGCTTTTATATAAATCAGAAAAGCGAGGCGCATTTTTTTGATTTCACCTCGACGCTGGGCAAAAAATAATGCGAGGCGCCCCTTTTTGCATCTCCGATGTTTTTGGCTGAGATTTCAATTCTTTTTGTGAAATATTACATTTAAATTTTATTTAATAATTTTTGTTTATTAAATATTAAGTTATCCCATGAATAGATCTTTTAATATGCATTCCAAACAGAAAAAATTAATACATCTTTTGGCATCCATTCAAAACGATAAACATAGGATTTCACCAAATTTTATAAAATTTTAGGTTTTTTATTTTTGTTATGTTGGTAGAATGTAAATACATCGTTTGGCATCCATTCGAAACGATAAACATAGGATTTCACCAAATTTTATAAAATTTTAGGTTTTTTATTTTTGTTATGTTGGTAGAATGTAAATACATCGTTTGGCATCCATTCAAAACGATAAACATAGGATTTCACCAAATTTTATAAAATTTTAGGTTTTTTATTTTTGTTATGTTGGTAGAATGTAAATACATCGATTGGTATCCATTCGAAACGATAAACATAGGATTTCACCAAATTTTATAAAATTTTAGGTTTTTTATTTTTGTTATGTTGGTAGAATGTAAATACATCGTTTGGTATCCATTCAAAACGATAAACATAGGATTTCACCAAATTTTATAAAATTTTAGGTTTTTTATTTTTGTTATGTTGGTAGAATGTAAATACATCGATTGGTATCCATTCGAAACGATAAACATAGGATTTCACCAAATTTTATAAAATTTTAGGGTTTTTTATTTTTGTTATGTTGGTAGAATGTAAATACATCGTTTGGTATCCATTCAAAACGATAAACATAGGATTTCACCAAATTTTATAAAATTTTAGGTTTTTTATTTTTGTTATGTTGGTAGAATCGTAAATACATCGATTGGCATCCATTCGAAACGATAAACATAGGATTTCACCAAATTTTATAAAATTTTAGGTTTTTTATTTTTGTTATGTTGGTAGCACTTCTTCTTATCACGTTAATCTATTATATTTCTATCTGAATGGATTTATCCTAAAAATTGTTATTCCATTAGGGATGAAAATTACTAATATTAATAGATATGTTCCTAGATGACGTCATCAGGGAGTAAAATAGTTAGAATTGACTTTTCGCCACGTTAAAGATAGGACAAATTTGAAATTTTGAATACCTCTGAAAAAGTCACTTTTGATCCAAAATGAAATTTTATATCAAAGGTATCGGGTTTTTGATAGTATCTATTTGTATTTTAAATTTCATCCAAATCGGTCCAGCAGGGAAACCTGTAGCTTTGTCTAAAAATTTGAAAATTGAAGAAAAGAATGAAAAAAAAAGGGAAAAAATAAGAGACTAACTTTTGACCTTCCGAAATCGGCAAAATCTCAACTTTGAGCCTCTGCCATTCTTTTTGGGACTGGAATTTTTTTTTGAATTCGTGCTCAAAATAATCCTTATTTATTCTAGTTTAATATAAAAAAAATTTGGCTCCGATATCTTAAAACCTTTTTGAGATATTCGCCCAGAAAGAGAAAAGTTTCTCAAAAAAATTTTTTCACGTCCCTATCTTTTATTAAGGATTTAAAATCATTCTTGATAATATAGTCTAGGGACGACTCGTCCATCTAAATGCAATGGGCCATTGGCATCTATTGGAATGTCAACTAAATGGTAGTATTAAGAGTTTCTTTGCTTTCTTTTGCTTTTCACATGCTCGGCGACGAGTCGCTCCCGCGACTCTTGATTTTATTAATCTTAGCAATTCACTCTATTTATATTTTTATTAAATAAAAAGATAAATAATGGGAAATGTTAAAGTACAATTTTAATTAAGAATGAAAAATGTTGCAGCGATGGCATTTTATGAGGGAATAAATTTTCTCTTAATCTTTTTATTATGAAATAAAAAAAAAAAAAAAAAAAAAATAGAGACGAATGATTTCAATAAAATGACCTACCCCTTTTTTATTTAAAGAAATTTTTTTTTTTATTTTTTTGAAAACCATTTACAATCTACCAAAAGACTTCGGTAAGCTTTTAATATGATGAATGTTTACTTAGGGGAAACGTGCAAATGATTCGACGAGGAGAGCAAACCGTGCCAAATCTACTTACTTCCAGTATCAGTACACTAGGGTCTTATAACCTATAGAAACACTTTCCTCTAGAAATTCGTGGCAGTAATTAATTTTCACGTAATTTCCGTTGATATTATCAAATAGACTTAGGTTTTGAATTAATAGAGTGGATATGCTCCCCGAGCCGCCATCTTTCATGGCGTCTTGCTCCTCAACATTTCGCTCTCAATGTTAAGACAGAAATACTCTCCCTATCTACTTCCTTTTGGATACATTGAGATATATATCTCTCTCGTTCTTTCCGCCTTCATCTTTTGCTCTTCAAAGCTCTTATCCGAAGGTGTCCAATTATTTCCTAAAGGGATTGATATGCCTTTAGGATATATTAAACAACTAATTATCCTATTCAATTTATTTACTAAGAGGAATTAAATCAAAATAATTATTCAATTAAATTTAAAGTAAGAAAAAATAATTAGAATTAAGAGTAAATAATTTGAAAAGGGATCTGGGTTTTTTTTACGACTGGAAGAAACAGAACAGGCCGGCCCGTCGCACGGTCTGACGTCTGCCGAAAATATAGAAGGAAGGGACGGACATAGAAAGAACAGGACTGTCAGTCCCAGCTCGGGCAGCTCGTGGTCGCCATCCACGCACCCACAAAATGTGGGTCCCTGAGCTACGATAAATAAATAAATAATAAATATTGATATACATGTAAATACATCGAAACGTCTTCTGATAAAAGATTAAGGAGAGTATTTCACTTTGGCTGCTTCTGACCTTGCTTGTATATGTGAAATTTAAATTTCTCACATGCTACTTCCTCCAAGTCACCCGCCCGATAATCCGTCATGCTAAAAAATCCTTTATATTTGCTTATTAAATAACTAATTTGATAAAAAATATTCCATATATGCTTTCTTTTATAAATCTTTTGATGGAAAAATAATCCTTTATTATCATATACGATTTAGATTTTTTTTTTTTTAAACAAAAACTTTGTCAAATCTGATATTTGGAATTCAGACCTCTTTTCCTATATTTTTTAAGCCTTTGCTTTTGGAATATTTCCACGGAGATTGGGTTTTTTTTTTTCAATTGCTCTTAGAGATGGGGAAGGGAATCAATTATTTAAAGTGAGATTCAAACATATTAATGTAGAAGCCTAAGTGAAAGAAAGTGAGTTTTTAGGAAAATTGAACTTATTTTATGTGACGCCTTCTTCATACCCTTATTCTATTGAACTACTTAAAAAAAAAAGTTTTGGAATAAGCAGAATATATTAATAGTTAATTGTTTTTATAGGTTTAAAGTAAATAAATTAATGTAGTATAATTAATATTTTCTAAAATTTGAAAAAAAAACTTCCGTTTTTATTAAAAAAATATTAAATTCGGATTATTTTTAATATACAAGACTTCTAAAATATTAATATCATTAGCCAAAAACCAGACTTCAGTTTTTTTTTCGTTTAGTTTTTTTTAGTTATAACTAAAAAAAATAAATATAAATATAAAACATCACTTTATTTATTTTTTTATGTAATTTCGATCAGTTCGTCCTAAGAAAGAAGAATCAATTAGGAGTTATGAATAAAAAAAAAAAATAAAAAATAATCTGCTGTGACTGGTCATACAGCACACAACTTTCTCTTACCTCCGGTAATAGAAAGTTGTGTTCTGTGCTTGCCACACCATAGTTTTTGTCTCGATATATATTTAGTTCCGACAGTAGGGCCTACATTAGATAAAATTCAAGATGTAAAATTTATAAACAGGCGAAAATGTTTATATTTTGTTACAATTTAGCAACCATTTCTCCTATCTTCTTTAGGAAGTACAAGAGTAAATTGTGCTTCAAAAGATTTCAAGAACAAAAATGAGAATATACATTTTAAAGGGCATCTAAAACATAATGAATTTTAATTAACATCGTTTTTGAGGAAGTAGAAAAAAAACTGAAAAATTGCATCAGTAAAGTACTAGCCGATTTGATTAAAAGCTTATTTTCACGCCTCAGGGGGATGCCAACGGAAATATAAAATTCCAACCTCCTAGCTTAATTCCTTCATGCTTAAAATTGAACACACACAGACAGACCATGTTTTGGATTCAGGGGAAACTCAAAAATCCATCAAAATCTCGACACCGAATTTTTGACATGAAACCAATACTTTCTCTCTATATACTAGTATATATTAACATATAGGGTAAGAGAAAATAATAATAAAACCATCATTTCCTAACATGCAGTATCATTTGCAACTTGAATCCCTAAAATCTTTATTAAATTGTTTTGAATTTTTATTATTATATTAATACTTAAATTATAATTCAAAATTAATTATTATTAAAAATTTTTCATTAGTCGATGGGAGTCAATTTTACGAGACAGTTAACGATAATTTGTAAAATAAATAAAAAATTATATTTTAATATTGCTAAGCATATCATTTTCTTTTTATGTTTTTCGAAACCATAAAAATATCTTATTATAGCATATTTTACATTTATTTCTATTTTGATAAATAGATTTTTATAGGTGAATTGACATATGGTCCATTAAAGATAAAAAACGAGACTTTGATATTAAAGTTAATGTCCTATGAAACTTCCTCTATTTCTCCTCAGATAAGCGTTAAAAATATAAAAGAGGGTTTTTTATATTAATACAAGATTAAAAAGTATTAAATCTATTCGGTATAAGCATAATGTTAAGGATTTTTTTTTCAAAGTTCCCTTCAACTTTTCACCCATCCCCACATCTACCGTTATCAGTTTTGTGGTTATATTTAGCTTTAAATGAAGTTTAGAACTTCATTTATAAGCAAGTAACTTTAAGTAAAGTTTCAACTGTTAATATTATATAATACAGTATAATATATAAAAACTTGTTGCAACTATAGATTATGAGTGATATTATACTCTAGTAGAGGCAGTTTACACCATTGTGACAATATTTATAGGGGAGGTTTGTTTGTATATGACTAACTGTGACAGGGGGGACTTCTAGTACTCGTCAAAAAAGGGGTGACGTAATATGTGGACGACCCCCAAATATTCTAAATTCGTAAAAAAGCTATTGTGATTATCTGGGTAAAATCATTCACTAATCCGCAAAATATCACAATAAATTGATTTTTTATTTCTTTTACATACGTAGGTATATACATACATACAAGCGTGTATTATTTTCCAATTCTCTTCCACTACCATAAAATATATTTGGTTATCTAAACAAATTCATTTTGTCATTTATTTATATGATTCTTCATATGAATTTTTCCAGATAAAGCTGCATA
>JAKCPI010026170.1:0-28980 GCA_023213315.1 Euborellia annulipes | reverse complement strand
TTCCTCATTCGTTTACTGATATACATAATACTCGTTTTCACTTAAGTTTCGTTTTCTTATTTCGACTAACCCTATTCCGCTATAATATAATAAAATTATATTACAACTCTACAACACAGATAAATAAAAAGATATCATTTAATAAGAAAATAAAAAAAAAATATCATGTAATACCGTGTTAATTAAAGTAAAACAACGTATGTCAACTAGTGTAATTATTAAGCATGGAAACAAAGTGCAGTGATATTTGAATAAATCTCCCCCATCTGATAGCCCCCCAGTGAAATCAGGTGTAGTGGGAGTTGGTGGCTACCGAGCCTAATTTTTTTAGGCCTGAAAATGTACCATCATAATGTCACTTGTAAATGAACATTTTCAATTACATTTTGAATTATTTTAATTTAAGTTTTTTTTAAATATAATGGATGTCTTAGAATTTTTTTACTTTCTCTTACCTATGTATATATGTAATATATATAGAGAGAGTGTATTGGATTCATGTCAAAAATTCGATGTCGCGATTTTAATGGATCTTCACGTTTTGAGATCCCCTGAATCGAAAAAAGTGGTTTTCGCGACATGATCTGTCTGTCTGTGTGTGTTCAATTTTAAGCATGAAGGAATTGAGCTATGAGGTTGAAATTTTATATTTAATTAGATTTAAATTTGACTTCTGATGATGACAGTATATAGACAGAAATACGTATTAAGTGTTAATTGTAATTAATAATAATAAAAAAACTTGAAACACATAACCGAGTGTATTTTACCTTTTATATATTTTATATTTAAGTTAGTCACCTGCTTAGGGCGTGAAAATAAGCTTTTAATCAAAATTGGCCAAAAAGTACTAGTACTTTACTGATGTACTTTTTCAGTTTTTTTCGATTTTCTCAAAATTCGCTCTAACGATTTTGATTAAAATTCAAAAATCAATTATTTTTTAGATGCTCTTTCAAATGTATATTCTCATTTTGCTCTCAAAATTGTTTGAAGCACACTTTACTCTTAGTGCTTCATAGGAAAAGATAGGAGAAATGGTTGCCATGGTAACAAAATATAAATCTTTTTCCCATGTTTATAAATTTGACATCTTAAATTTCAATATATCTCAGCCAAAAACATCGGAGATGGCAAAAAGGGGCGCCTCGCATTATTTTTGCCCAGCGTCGAGGTGAAATCAAAAAAATGCGCCTCGCTTTTCTGATTTATATAAAAGCGAGGAAATATTTTCACTTAAATAAAACCCCTACAGAATTTTATTTGTTTCATATATCCTCGCTTTTATATAAATCAGAAAAGCGAGGCGCATTTTTTTGATTTCACCTCGACGCTGGGCAAAAATAATGCGAGGCGCCCCTTTTGCGGACTCCGATGTTTTTGGCTGAGATTTCACTTCTTTTTGTGAAATATTGCATTTAAATATTATTTAATAATTTTTGTTTATTAAATATTAAGTTATCCCATGAATAGATATTTTAATATGCATTCCAAACAGTAAAAAATAAATACATCATTTGGTATTAATTCAAAACATTAAACATGGGATTTCACCAAATTTTATAAAATTTTAGGTTTTTATTTTTGTTATGTTGGTAAAATGTAAATACATCGTTTGGTATCTATTCAAAACGATAAACATAGGATTTCACTAAATTTTATAAAATTTTAGGTTTTAATTTTTGTTATGTTAGTAGGATGTAAATACATCGTTTGGTATCTATTCAAAACGATAAACATAGGATTTCACCAAATTTTATAAAATTTTAGGTTTTTTATTTTGGTTATGTTGGTAGAATGTAAATACATCGTTTGGTATCCATTCAAAACGATAAACATAGGATTTCCCTAAATTTTATAAAATTTTAGGATTTTTATTTTTGTTATGTTGGTAGAATGTAAATACATCGTTTAGTATCCATTCAAAACGATAAACATAGGATTTCACCAAATTTTATAAAATTTTAGGTTTTTTATTTTTGTTATGTTGGTAGAATGTAAATACATCGTTTAGTATCCATTCAAAACGATAAACATAGGATTTCACCAAATTTTATAAAATTTTTAGGATTTTTATTTTTGTTATGTTGGCAGAATGTAAATACATCATTTGGTATTAATTCAAAACGATAAACATAGGATTTCCTAAATTTTATAAAATTTTAGGTTTTTTTATTTTTGTTATGTTGGTAGCACTTCTTCTTATCACTTTAATCTATTGTATTTCTATCTGAAGGGATTTATCCTAATATTTTTTATTCCATTAGGGATGAAAATTACTAATATTAATATATATGTTCCTAGATGACGTCATCAGGGAGCAAAATAGTTAGAATTGTCTTTTCGCCATGTTAAAGATAGGACAAATTTGAAATTTTGAATACCTCTCAAAAAAGTCACTTTTGATCCAAAATGAAATTTTACATCAAAGATATCGGGTTTTTGATAGTATCTATTTGTATTTTAAATTTCATCCAAATCGGTCCAGCAGGGAAACCTGTAGCTTTGTCTAAAAATTTGAAAATTGAAGAAAAGAATGAAAAAAAAGAAAAAAAAGAAAAAAAAACAAAAGGAAAAATAAGAGACTAACTTTTGACCTTCCGAAATCGGCAAAATCTCAACTTTGAGCCTCTGCCATTCTTTTTGGGACTGGAATTTTTTTTTGAATTCGTGCTCAAAATAATCCTTATTTATTCTAGTTTAATATAAAAAAATTTGGCTCCGATATCTTAAAACCTTTTTGAGATATTCGCCCAGAAAGAGAAAAGTTTTTCAAAAAAATTTTTTCACGTCCCTATCTTTTATTAAGGATTTAAAATCATTCTTGATAATATAGTCTAGGGACGACTCGTCCATCTAAATGCAATGGGCCATTGGCATCTATTGGAATGTCAACTAAATGGTAGTATTAAGAGTTTCTTTGCTTTCTTTTGCTTTTCACATGCTCGGCGACGAGTCGCTCCCGCGACTCTTGATTGGCGGAAACTAAATATATGTCGACACGAAAAATCTGGTGTGACAAGCACAGAACACAATTTTCGATTACCAAAGGGAAGAGAAAGTTGTGTGCTGTGCGAGCAGTCACACCAGATTTTTTATATAGAATTTTTATGTACCTACTACTTGAATGTGATGTGCATCTTGTCATGTATTTTTTTATTATTTCATCTCTTCTTAAGTACCTACTACTTTATTATCATATAGGCCTTCTTATAATATCAGCAGTAAGAAATACATATATTTTGATTAGGAACCGACCGAATATTCGGTTTCGGTTACGGTTTCGGCCAGTTTCGGCCAAAAATCATGGTTTCGGCCGTAGTTTCGGTTTCGGCCAAAAAGTGGCCGAACCTTTCGGCCGGCCGAAACCAGAGTCTGAGAAAATGGGATGAGACTCGCATGCAAAAAACAAAAAAAAGGTCAAATAATTTGCACTTGAGGGAGAAAAAAATTTTAGTCTCCCTAAAAAAAAAGGTAAAATGATTTTCACGGGAGGGAAAAAAAATTCCAAAAAAAAGGTAAAATGAAAAAAAAAATTTTTTAGGAAATACAAGTTTCGGTTTCGGTTACGGTTTCGGCCGAAACTAAGGTTGAGGCCGAATATTCGGTTTCGGTTTCGGTTTCGGCTGAAAATCTTGTTTCGGTCGGACCCTAATTTTGATACTTTTCATGAAAAAATCAAAATTTTGAGATTTCACCCTCCCCTCCCATTTACCCTTTTGAAGTGGGGATGAAAATAGTTTGAAAAATGAACTCAGCAAGTTCCAAAACCCCCAATAACTAAGTTTCAGATTTTTGGCGCCCTAAAATCTTTTTGGGACCACTGTGCGGATAACACACACCTTGATGAAAAAAAAAATAATAATAATAAACCCACGACTTTATTCCAGTTATCGAATTTTCTTTCCCTCGAGCCATTCCTTCATATTTAAAATTATTTAAAAAAAATAAATTAATTATGTAAAACAAAAAAAAAGATTTAATAAATTAAAATTTGATTTTTCCTCTTCAAAGTATAGTTCCTCCCATCGCCGCTGTGAAGCGCTGTCGTCGCTTTTTCTGACATTTTCCATAACGTCCATTTTTTCCTCCTAAACGCAAATTATTAACAAATTTTTACTTTTATAATTATCATTAAACATAAGATGTCTATTATTATTAAACAAGAGGAAGATATATCGCCTGTTGATATTAAATATCCAATTCACATAGGTAATACTTTTTTATTTAACATACAATCTCATTACTTTGAATATTTTTTATTTCTCCTCAAATCTCTTTTATTTTTTATCTATAAATATATTCTTTCTTTTATTTCTTATTTTTGTACCTTCCTAATCATTTCCAAATCCTTCTTTAATACTTGATTGATTATTTCAATCTCAAGCCATTCTTTTTCCTGTTCTTGTTTTGTTCTTAATTTGTCTATAACTCTCTTCTTATTTTTTTTCTTCTTTGTTTCCATTCCTATCCATCGATACAACTAGGGGCAGGTGGTTTAAATCGATTCCTACACCAATATTCATCTTATTCAGGATTCGGGTGCATATATTATAGTAGGGGAGCCCAAGAGGAGATTTCGTAAGTGGCTCGAGCTCGGCAGATTAATATTAGGGGAGAATCTTTGTACTATGTTAAGTACTTTTACCAAGTATGGTCCCTCAATATAGTGTCGAACGTCTAGGGCAGTCGATCAGATTAGTAAAAAAAAATCGATCCTCAAAAAAACTCGAGCGCGTCAGATTTAAACAAAATAAGTTAATTACATGCAGAAAACATAATCCCTTCAATAATCTGACGATTTGAGCGTGACCTAAAAATTTGAGCGAATCACCGATCTGCAAAAAAAAATCGATACCTTGAAATGTTCGAGCGCAAATGTAGTTTTTTTTATTTCAAAGAAAATAGTTTAAAATTTATAGAAATAGCATAATCTGCCGATTATCGTAAGCCGAAGCATCAAAAACTATCCCAAGAGTGTAGTATGTACAACTATTGAGAATAATGAATTTTCCGCTCGACGCCTCTCTTCCTTTGCTTTTTCTCACTCTTTTTTGTTTATTAGCATATAATCTTCGCGATCCAATAGATCTTCAAAGCGCTCGAGCAAAAACACATTTAGCACTCTGGGCTCCCCTACTATTAGGGTGTCCGTTATTTCCCAAATTGCGTTTCATGCTGCAAACGCTCTCTACACTTTTAGGTTTTGACCTAAAAAAAAATATCAGACCCATATCAACCCTTAATATTCATATTAAACCGTGCCTAAATCCAGGGATGGGCGTTAATCAGTTACATGTATTTGAAATACAAGATACCAAATACAATATTAATTGGTATCTTGTAACTCGTTACAGCATTGGCAAAGTAATTGGTATCTTGTATTTCGTTACATTTTTTTTAGTACACTTTTTTCTCATTCACACTCACACTCACACACACATTCACACTGTCTTTTCGGCAGCTCAGGCCATATAAGATATTTACGATATCCGTTATTTATGAATTTATATATATAGGGGTCCAGGCATTTTTATTTAAGCCATCTGGTATCCAGATGGCTTAAATAAAATCATCGGACTGCCTGGGGTCCGAACCCGCGACGTTTGGTATATGAGGTTAGCACGCTAACCTCTACACCACGCCCCGTGGGCTTTTTTAGTAATTGGTATCTGAAATTCGAGATACCAATTACTTTTTTTATGTAATCGCCGTGTGGGTTCTCTGCTCCGAATCTTAGTAAAAACCAGTAACGAGAAGTCAATCAATCCGCCAAAATTTCACTCTTCGTTAAAAAACTTTTTTGCTTTCTTCTTTCAACCAGCTCTGAACGACTAAATCTTTGTTCTTCTGCCCCAGTTGAAAGATTGTTTTCATTTGCGGGTTTATTCATTCTCCTTCAAGGTCCAGATTATCCCACAAAACATTTGAAAACTTGATTTTTTTTAAACCTTTTCATATTTTTATAGAAACATATGCCAGCGTTGATAATGGCGGTATTCTTAATTTTAAGTGAATTTTATTTGAATTAGATATTAGAAGCTGTATTATGCAGGTTTTTTTTTCAAAAAAGACACACTGCAACATATTTTTCATTTTGTTTCCCTAATTCAAATTTTAATTCATTAAAATGTCTGTTTATTGGTCTTCCGCGTTTAGACATTTTTATGTGAATGAATTTCTAGGCTGTTTCTAGAAATGACAGATCACTGATCTGAGATGAGGGCCAATGAAAACAAGCGCTGAGCCATTTGTCTACATTGTCTAGGGATTTGTCTACGTCATGAAGTAGACAAATCAAAATATGCTTAATTTGCCCAACACTGTTTCCAATATAAGTTTAGCTGCCACTTTCCTAAACTAAATTTATTTAGGGTTTCAGAATTACCCCACCAAAAAGAATTTTAAAATCAAGGAAAAATTTGTTTGTAATTGGTATTTTCAATGTATTTGAAATACGTAATTGGTATTTTGTATCTCGTTACACAAACCCGTGAATAATTGGTATCTTGTATTTCGTTACAAAAATCTGAAGTAATTGGTATTTTGTATCTCGTTACTCAAAATCGAGTAACTTGCCCATCCCTGCCTAAATCATAATCAATTTCCCATTTAACTAACATGGGATTTTTGCACTTTTTGCAGTTTATTTTATTCCACTGAAACAAATATACCTAAAAATACCGTCAGAACATATTTTGTAAGAAATTTAACGCTCTACAAAAAAGGTCTGAATACTTTGTTCGATAAATTCAACCCCTTAAAAGTTATTCAAAGATTAAGTTGTATTCATTAAAACTATCGTTTTTTTACTTTCTCTTACCATATATATATGTTAATATATATAGCGATAGAAAGTATTGGATTCATGTCAAAAATTTGATGTCGAGATTTTGATGGATATACACGTTTTGAGGTCCCCTGAATCCAAAAAAGTGGTTTTCGCGACATGGTCTGTCTGTGTGTGTGTGTGTGGCAGTGGCGATCCCAGGATTTTGTCAAGGGGGAGAGGGCCCAAATTTTTGTCTGTCCAAAAGGGGGGGGGGCCCTCTCGCTCCCCCCCCTGGGAACGCTAGTGCACATGCCCCCTTCTCCTGTCTATAGAAAAACAGGACTGACTTCCTTGATGTATTAGATTCATGCCAAAAGTTCGATGTCGAAATTTTGACGGATTTGAGGTCCGAGGAGTGCAAAAAACGAACCTTTTGGGTCTTCATTTATTTAAATTTTTTTTTTAATTCTTTTTTTTGATGAAATACGGGTCTAAATTCCCCCTTAAAATTTTCAATTTTTTTATTGATTATTTTTTGAGGCCCTATTTCAACACCATCTTCAGTCCTTCAAAATTGATTACCGTAGGTAAAAGAAAATTGTGTGCGTTGCACACCAGTCACATCAGATTGTTTTAACTCGTTGGTTAAGAGTGATTATCTTATTAGGAGATCAAGACATTAGAATTTGCGATTTTTCTCTGGCTCTAATTTATGACGCATTTGGTAAAATAATTTCCACAAGCTCCTCGCAAAGAACAAATAAAAGTTAAGAGTAGAATTTGCACACATGCTCTCTGTCCAAATGTTCTATCTACTAAACTCTATATTTGTTTATAAATTTCTGATATAATGATAAACGCCTGGTAGATGTAAGAGTTTTTTATTTTGATTTCTTTTTCTTTAGGTCCAGTCTTCCCATGTATTGTTTGTAAAACAAATTTCATAAATTTATATTTTCTCTGGAAACATTCAAAGAAATGTTTAAAAAGCCATTTACAAGTATTAGATAAAGGCAAATTTAATTTCCTCCAAAGAGCATCAAAAAAGTCAACAGGTAAGCAAATTAAAAGTCTTATTATTATTCATTTCTTTTCTTATTAGATATTGAGGATTTGTTCGATTCTAGGAAAAAGAAACAACGAAGAATTCAAGACCAAAGCTGAAAAAAAGAAAGATGTATTCAAGGCCAAAAAGAAGAATTCAAAAACGTCTCTCAAGAATAAAAAGATCCCTTGTAGGAAATCCTTTAAATGCGATGTTTGTATGAAAGAATTTAAATTCCAATCTGGTCTCACGAGGCATTTAAATATTCATACTGGGGAAAAACAATTTAAATGCAATATCTGTTTGAAACAATTTAATCACAAATCTAACCTCACGAAACATTTAAATATTCATTCTGGGGAAAAACAATTTAAATGCAATATCTGTTTGAAACAATTTAATCAAAAATCTCACCTCACGAAACATTTAAATATTCATTCTGGGGAAAAACAATTTAAATGCAATTTCTGTTTGAAACAATTTAATCAAAAATCTCACCCTCACGAATCATTTAAATATTCATTCTGGGGAAAAACAATTTAAATGCAATATCTGTTTCAAACAATTTTATCACAAATCAACCCTCACGAGACATTTAAATATTCATTCTGGGGAAAAACAATTTAAATGCAATTTCTGTTTCAAACAATTTAATCAAAAATCTAAACTCACGAGACATTTAAATATTCATACTGGGGAAAACAATTTAAAGGCAATATCTGTTTGAAACAATTTAATTACAAAGCTAGCCTCACGAAACATTTAAATATTCATACTGGGGAAAAACAATTTAAATGCAATATCTGTTTCAAACAATTTAATCACAAATCTAACCTCACGAAACATTTAAATATTCATACTGGGGAAAACAATTTAAATGCAATATCTGTTTCAAACAATTTAATCGAAAATCTAACCTCACGACACATTTAAATATACATTCTGGGGAAAAACAATTTAAATGCAATATCTGTTTGAAACAATTTAATGACAAATCTCACCTCACGAGACATTTAAATATTCATACAGGGGAAAAACAATTCAAATGCAATATCTGTTTCAAACAATTTAATCAAAAATCTAACCTCAGGAAACATTTAAATATTCATTCTGGGGAAAAACAATTTAAATGCAATATCTGTTTCAAACAATTTGATCAAAAATCTAACCTCACCGAGGCATTTAAATATTCATTCTGGGGAAAAACAATTTAAATGCAATATCTGTTTCAAACAATTTAATGAAAAATCTAACCTCACGAAACATTTAAATATTCATACTGGGGAAAAACAATTTAAAGGCTATCCGTTTGAAAAAATTTGATTTAAATTCTTACGTCCACGAAGCATTTAAATCATGATTATGATGAAAATCTATTTAAAAGCGCTATCTTTATCACACAATATAATTAATATTTTATTTAAATTTATATACTGGAGGAAAAAAAAGTTTAAAATGCCCTATTGTAAATGTGCTTTTTTTAAAAAAAAATTTATTTATTTATTTATTTACTTCTCAAACTCCCAACAGGATTTCCCAGTTACAGGGAGAGTACATTATCGCACAAAAGAAAACAAAAAATAAAAACAAAAAACAAATACATGAAGCTATAAAATACAGCTCAAAATAAATTAATTACAAATATGGAATAAATAAATATCCATCCATTAATTTCTCTATACCGAAAGTTCGCACTCCCTTGTTGCATATTCGGAGATCATTTTAAAAACGGGAGAGTGTTCTCCAGCTTTTGTTCTTACAAATCTGAGATAAAAGAGGGAGTCGGACCTGAGGGAAAACGCTGAGACTAGCCAATTTTGGCTAGTAACTCACTACAGTCCCAGCGATCACCCAGCAGGTCACAGAAATTTCTAAAAATGAAATCCCCTCTCCTCTCGGATAGACTTTTGATCTCGAATATTTCCAATAGCTGATTGTAACTTATATGCGTAGCGGGGAGGGCGAACCTTCGGTAGAACATATAATTCAGAAACTTCCTCTGCACTCTTTCTATGGCATTGATTTGAGAGGCATAAATAGGGTTCCATATCAAAGGAGCATACTCTAATTGGGACCTTACAAGCGAAAAGTACAGAGTTTTCATGGTCTTTAAATTGTTAAAATTTTTTGAATTTCTTTTAATGAAACCCAAAAGTCTGAAGGCTTTATTAACTATAGAGGCAACATGCTCGACAAAAGATAGCTTTGAATCAAAAATGATTCCTAAATCCCTGATCGAGTCCACTCTTTTTATCAAAAAATTGTCAATGTAATAGTTATGTTGTAAAGATATTTTTTTCTTTGTAAAAGTACACATTGAACATTTTTCTATATTCAGTGGTAGTAAATTTTCTTTACACCAAAGTTGACCACATTGCAAAGTTTTTTTTTTTTTTTTTTTTTTTTGGAATGGGTGCATAAGGTCCGAAGACCTATAATGACCAGTAGTCACATGCAGCCAGGAAGAAAATAAAAACAAAAGGAGAAGCATAAAGGGGAAACTCAACTGCGGGAACTGAGAAGATGCCTGTTGAGGTTAGACTTGAAAGTCTGAAGATTGTAGGTTTTGGGGAAGATAGACGCAGGGAGCTTGTTCCAATCACGGGAGGTCATGGGGACAAAGGAAGAATGAAATTGATTTGTTCTGTTAGTCGTGATCTGAACAGCATAGGGATGCTGGGAAGATGTCTCTCTTGTGTTCCGTGAATATGTTGCATTGGGTGGGATAATTGATTTTAATTCGGCAGAGCATTGACCATGGTAATACCTGTAGAAGAGAGAGAGTGCAGACACGCTTCTTCTATGATCTAGTGACTGTAGGGATGCAGTAAGGGTAGAATCACCTATCAGTCTAATTGCACGCCTCTGTATGGCTTCACTAATGTTTATTAACAAGCTCTATTTATTCAATAATAACAATAACATCAATAATCACAATATCATAACAACACACTACATCTCCCTCTCTTTAAATTTTTTTCAACAAAGAAAACTCAACAATTAATAAGCTAATCTTTCAGGCTTCTTTACTAGTCTTCCACATCTGGTCTTCACTATACGATTATTAATATTAATTTCTTCTCTCTTCTCTTCATTATTATCTCCTTCTTCCTCTTCCTTCTTCTCTTCACTCTCTTTTTCTTTTTCTCTCTTCTCTTCTCCATCTGTCTTCCTTTCTTCAACATTCTTATCCTCTTCAATTCCATTTTCTTCTTCTCCACTTGAGACCCTTAACTCTCCTTCTGGTCTCAAAAAATCACTTTTTAAATAACTTCTTGGCTCATTACATACATTATTTTCTCTCTTCAGGACTAGCAGCTTTCTATTCCTCTTCACAGTTCCATTAGATGTTTTAACCAGATATGTTCGAGGAACATTATCCAACTTCCCCACGATGGTTCCAAACCTCCTTAAATCCACGATCCATACACCATACATTTTGCCGCTCCTTCAAATTCTTTTCTTTTTCAATAAACTTTTGCAAAAATTTCCATTCCGGTATAAAATCCTCCTTTCTCTGAGGCAATGTCGTTTTAATTTTTCTTCCAAACAGAAGCTCCCCTGGAGAATATCCACTCTCTAAAGGAGTCGCCCGGTATATCATCAACCCTAGATTCGGATCCTCATTTTTTTTCAAAATATTTTTAGCAATAGAAACTCCTCTCTCAGCTTGTCCATTTGCTTGAGGAAACTTTGGACTAGACGTAACATGCTGGAAATCATACGCTTTTGCAAAAGCATCGAATTCATGCCTAAACTGAGGCCCATTATCAGTTTTTACAATATCCGGTATTCCGTGCCTTGCGAAAATATTTTTTACTTTCTTAATTATAGCATTAGCCGACAAAGAATTCAATTTAACCATTTCAATGTATTTACTGAAATAATCCATCACAACTAAAAAATGATCATTTTTGTAATAAAACAAATCCATTGCAAGATATGACCAAGGTCTTTCTGGAATATCTGTGGGGATCAGAGGCTCTGAAAAATTAATTCTCTCTTTTAGACATCTTTCGCAATTTTCAATTTTATCACGAATTTCTTCATTAATTGAGGGCCACCAAACCGATTGTCTGGCTCTCCTCATTGTTTTAACCATCCCCTGATGCCCATGATGCAACTTTTCTAAAATTTCCTTTCTTAAAGCCGCGGGAATAAACATTCTATTACCTTTCATAATCAGATTCCCATTTAAGGAAAACTCGCCCCTTATCTTCCATATATTAGCAGGTAATCTATTATTTAAACTTTCATCACCTTTTAAAATATATTCTTTTAATACTCTACATAAAGGATCCGAACTAGTCGCTTTTTCAATATACAAAATTTTCTCCGATGTAGCAGGCAAACAGTCCTTTGACCAATTAACTAACTTTTCTATCTCTTCTATTAAAATATAATTTACTTTTTGGCCTTTCAAAGGAGCTCTACTAAGGGCATCTGGAACATAAAAATTTTTTCCTGAAATGTACTCAACAGAAAAATCAAATTTCATTAATTTCATTCTCATTTTCTGCAGTCTTGGAGAGAGTTCACTGAGCGGTTTCGATTTTAAAAGAGGAATTAAAGGCTTATGATCAGTCCTTAATAAGAAAGATTTACCCAAAATTAAATCTGAAAAACGATCACATGCCCACATCAAAGCTAACGCCTCCTTTTCTATTTGAGCATATTTTTTTTCCGATTCCGTTAACGACCTAGAAGCATATTGTATAGGTTTCCAAATATCATCGATTTTTTGTTCAATTAAAGCTCCTAACCCATAGGTGGAAGCATCAGCAGAAACTCTAGTTTCATTTCCTACGTCATATAAACCCAAAATAGGGGGGCTGATTAACATTTTCTTAATTTCGTTAAAGGCTTCATCCTGTTTAATTCCCCATTTCCATTCATTTTCTGTCTTCAATAATTCTCTTAAAAAAAGAGTTTTTTCTGAAAGATTTGGAGTGAATTTCATTAAATAGTTAACCATACCCAAATATCTCCTAAGCTCTTTAATATTCTCTGGTTTTTTAAATTCTTGGATTGCTTTAGTCTTTTCAGGATCAGGGTGTAGGCCTTTGGAGTCAATAATATGACCCAAAAAAGTTATTGACTTCACCCCAAACTGACACTTTTCCTTGTTTAAAGTAACATTATTTTTTTCTAATCTCTTTAAAACCTCCTCCAAATATAAATCATGTTCTTTTTGATCTTTCCCGAATACTAAAATATCATCTGCCAAATTACAAACTCCTTTTAAACCCTCTAAAATTTCATGTATTCTTTTTTGAAAAATTTCTGGAGCAGAACTAATTCCAAAGGGTAATCTTTTAAACTTGAATCTTCCAAAAGGAGATATAAATGTAGTAAAATCAGAACTCCCTTTAGAAAGGGGCAATTGCCAAAAGCCACTACAAGCATCCAATTTCGAAAAAACACTAGCTTTACCAATAAGAGCTAATTGTTCCTCTGTCGTAGGCAAAATAATTTTTTCTCTTCTTATAAATTTATTTAACTCTGTGAAATCCACACAAAGCCTAATAGAACCATTTTTCTTAGGGACACAAACAATCGGAGAACACCAATCTGTTGGATAATCAACAGGTTCTATAATATCCTCTAAAACCATTTTTTCTAATTCTTGTTTAACCTTTTCTCTCATCGGTATTGGGATCCTCCTAGGAACCGTAATAGAAAATTTTGAAGCATTTTTATCTACACTAATATCACAACTTTTTTTCATTTTCCCAATTCCATTAAAAACTTTATTAAACTTCTTAATTAAATCTAAGACTCCTGTAATTTCTTCCATTTGAAAAATTTTTAAAGCTACTAAAGCTGGTCTCCCCAACAATGGCTCTTTTTGATTCTTTACTACAACAATCTCCTGCCAAGTAACATCATTATGATATTTAATAGGAACCTTTATCTGTCCTTTTACATCTAATCTTATTTTACCTGGCCCATACAAGATCTTTTTTGTATTGGACAAGGGAACATTCAAATATTGTAGATGAGTTTCCCCAATACAAGAAACATCGGCACCGGTATCTATTTTAAATCGTATTCTTTTATTATTAATACATATCCAAATATAAAATGGATCGCAACTACCTTTATCTACTTCTAAAAAATACTCTTCTAGCTCGTCATTATCGTCACTTTCATCCTCAACTTCATTGACACTCTTATTCAAATTACAAACGGATGAAAAATGCCCCTTCTTTTTACATTTGTAACAAGTGGCGTTTGTAGCCCGACAAATATCCGCCGAGTGTTGTCTATAATAGCCACAATTTTTACATTTATTTTTACTAACTTTATTATTGAGAGATAAATTATTATTAGATTTATTCTTTTTATTTATTATATCAACTACATAATCCTCCTTCCTTTCTGCCCGTAATTCTTTATTTTGCGATTTTATTAATTCCGATTGCTTACTTTTAAAAACAGCCTTTTCTAGAGTTAATTCTGAGTCCATTTGCAAAATTTCCGACAAATCTTTGTCTAACATCCCCGTAACAATCTTGTCTCTAATCATTTCCTCCTTTAAGGATCCAAACTCACAAGATTCAGACAATTTATATAAATCACTAATGAAATTCTCAATACTTTCCCCCTCTCGCTGAAACCTTTTTAAAAAACTTGCCCTTTCATAAATAATATTCTTTTTCATCCTAAAATGATCATCAAATTTCTTAAAAATCTGGTGTGACTGGCGCACAGCACACAACTTTCTCTTACCTTCGGTAATCGAAGTTGTGTACTGTGCTTGTCACACCAGATTTTTCGTGTCGAAATATATTTAGTTCCCGACAGTACGGTACATTTGAATTCAGATGTAAAATTTAGTATGGGAAAATATTTATATTTTGTTACCATGGCAACCATTTTTCCTATCTTTCCTATGAAACACAAGAGTAAAGTGGTCTTCAGAAGATTTCAATCGCAAAATGAGAATATACATTTTAAAGAGCATCTAAAAAATAATTGATTTTTGAATTTAAAAAAAAATCGTTGGAGCAAATTTTGAGAAAATCGAAAAAAACTGAAAAAGTACATCAGTAAAGTACTAGTACTCTTTGGCCGATTTTGATTAAAAGCTTATTTTTCCGGTCCCGGGGGGTGTTTAACTTAAATATAAAATTTCAACCTCGTAGCTCAATTCCTTCATCCTTAAAATTGAACACACACACACCCACCCACCCACCCACACACCCACCCACCCACCCACCCACCCACAGACAGACCATGTCGCGAAAACCACTTTTTTGGATTCAGGGGACCTCAAAACGTGAAGATCCATCAAAATCTCGACATCGAATTTTTGACATGAATCCAATACTTTCTCTCTATATATATATTACATATATACATAGGTAAGAGAAAGTAAAAATTATATCAAATTTATCCTCCTCCTCTTTTTGAATTTTAAAAATTTTTAATAAAGTTTCGGCCTCTGACCCCATGGAGTAAATTAAGGCATTAACTTGAGCAATTTCATCTAATTTATTTAATCCAGACGCAATACGATACCTCTGAAACCGCATCTTCCATTCAGGCCATTTTCTTGGAGACCGAAAATCAAATTTCTCAGGCGGCTGAATTTGAGTTCCAGATCCAAATTCTTTGTCCGAAGAAGTACCATGACTCTCAGAAATAAGTTGATGAGCAGCGGCTATTATACTGGCTAATTCTTCTTTATTTAAAGACATTTTTTAAACTTCTGACACCAACTAATGTTTATTAACAAGCTCTATTTATTCAATAATAACAATAACATCAATAATCACAATATCATAACAACACACTACAGCTTCCAAGGAGGAGAGAGCGTCTTTCGACGCCCCTCGCCAAAGGTGGGAACAATATTCAAGACACGGCCGAATTTGGGCTTTATAGAGGATTAGGAGTTGTTGGGAGGAAAAGTAACGCTTCGTTTTGAATAGGAAACCCAATTTCCTTGCGGTAGATTTAACCACAGAAGAGATGTGGTTGCTCCAGGAAAGATCAGATGTAACTGTCACTCCCAGAACAGAAAATGAATCTTTGAACTCGAAACTATTATTGCTGTAAATTGTGTTTTGCAGATCTAAACAGTCATTGGTGTTAGATATTTTAGAAAAAATTTTTAAGTCATCTGCATAAAGCAGAGAATTAGATTCTTTAATAGCATTGACAATGTCATTAATAAATATGATGAAGAGTAGATGCCCAAGTTTAGACCCCTGGGGGACTCCAGAGTGGGCTACAAACTCAAATGAAATTTCATCCTTATATCGAACATATTGCCTTCTCTGACATAGGTAAGAGCTTATAAGATCACATAAAGAATCACCAATTCGATAATTTTTAAGTTTAACACACAACAATAAGTGATTAACAGAGTCAAAGGCCTTTGAAAAATCCAAATAAATGCAGTCAAACTGATTGTTACTATCCAAGCAATTCGCTGCATATTCAGTGAATAAGGATAGATTGGTCAAAACGGATCTTTTAGGAATAAATCCGTGTTGAGATTCCGTCAGATACTTGGACATAAAGTGCATCATGTATTTATAGATTATGCTCTCAAATATTTTAGCAAAGGGAGAGAGAAGAGCTATAGGCCTATAATTAGACACAAACTTTCTTTCGCCCTTTTTATAAATAGGAATAATGGTGGTGAGTTTCCAAAGATCGGGAAATGTTTTAGTTTTAAGAGACAAATTATAAAGAAAATGCAGAGGGTTTACAAGGACATCAGAGCAACCCTTTACAATATATGCAGGAACTCCATCATGGCCAACTGATTTTTTAGGTTTCAAATTGCATATAGCACTGATTACATCTTGGAGAGAAATTTCATTTATATTTAATACATCGCTAAAATTATTGAGTTTGTCAAAGGAGGAATTTATTTTGAAATTGTTATTATTGTTATATACAGAAAGAAAGTAGTTCGCAAAAGAGTCACAAATTAATTTAGTGTTGGTCGTATCAACACCATAAATTTTAAAATTATCACTCCCAGACTTGGAAGATTTTTTTATGATTTATGTAATTCCAATTATTATTATTTATTACTACTTGATACCTTTTTATGTGTTCTATCGTTTAGGTTTTTTGGCATGGGAATGTAAAAAATATTATCAGCTGTACAGGGCCGGCGTAGGCTATTCTGCCGCCCTAGGCAAGATATTTTTTTTGCGCCCCCCCAAAAAAAAAACTTTAAAAATTTAATTTGCCGCCCCCTCCTTAAAAAATTTTTTTCCTTTTTTTTAGAGACACAAAATTTTTGCCGTCCGCAGAACCAAAATTTGCCGCCCGCGGAACATTTCCTCTTGCGCTGAACCAAAATTTTTTTTTGCCACCCGCGGAACCTAATTTTTTTTCGGGTGCCGTTTGCGGAACCAAAATTTTTTTTCTTTTTGCATTTTTGCCGCCCTCTTCAGGTTGCCGCCCAAGGCGGCCGCCTAGTTTGCCTAGTGGACGCGCCGCCCCTGCAGCTGTAAAAAAAAACATTTTGATACCCAGCATGAAAAAATCCAAAATTTTGAGATTTCACCCTCCCCTCGTATTGACTCTTTTGAAGTGGGGATGAAAATAGTTTGAAAAATGAACTCAGCAAGTTCCAAAACCCCAATAACTAAGTTTCACATTTTTGGCGCCCTAAAATCTTTTTTGGACCACTGTGCGGATACCACACAACTTGATAAAAAATAATAATAATAATAATAAACCCACGATTTTATTCCAGTTATCGAATTTTCTTTCCCTCGAGCCATTCCTTCATATTTAAAATTATTTAAAAAAAAAAATAAATTAATTAAATCAAAAAAAAGATTTAATAAATTAAAATTTGATTTTTCCTCTTCAAAGTATAGTTCCTTCCATCGCCACTTTGAAGCGCTGTCGTCGCTTTCTCTGACATTTTCCCACAACGTCCATTTTTTCCTCCTAAATCGCAAATTATTAACAAATTTTTACTTTTATAATTATCATTAAACATAAGATGTCTATTATTATTAAACAAGAGGAAGATATATCACCTGTTGATATTAAATATCCAATTCACATAGGTAATACTTTTTTATTTAACATACAATCTCATTACTTTGAATATTTTTTATTTCTCCTCAAATCTCTTTTATTTTTTATCTATCAATATATTCTATCTTTTATTTCTTATTTTTGTCCCTTCCTAATCATTTCCAAATCGTTCTTTAATACTTGATTGATTATTTCAATCTCAAGCCATTCTTTTTCCTGTTCTTGTTTTGTTCCTAATTTGTCTATAACTCTCTTCTTCTTTTTCTTCTCCGTTTCCATTCCTATCCATCGATACAACTAGGGGCAGGTGGTTTAAATCGATTCCTACACCAATATTCATCTTATTCAGGATTCGGGTGTATATATATCAAATTCCTCTTCCAGTCTATTCCTCGTCAGATTTTCTTAATCTTTTTCTAACGACGTTTCTCGTAGTATAATAACTTCTCCGTTCTTTATAAACGGCCAAAAGACCTTGTTTCTTTTACTAAAGATTAAATAAAATCTTACTTTCAAGGTGATTTGATAAAAAAACGTCACGCACAAAATTATTTGAAAATTTTACATATGAGATTTTTTGCCAATTTTTTGAAGTCACTGTAAATAGATACAAAATTGTACACAAGCTCTAGACTCACATATATAGGGTCATTAAAGACACAAGGAAGTCAAATATTCTAGATAAGGTCATTGTTGAGGGAGGAGTCTTTGTAGATTTTGGGACTTTCCAGCTCCCACAATTTTGAAGCTACCGACCTCAATTTTTTTTTAAATTAAAGCTATTTAAAATATCTACAACTTATAGAAGCCCTTTTTTTGATTTTCGAAAAAAAAAATTTTTTTTTTAGATTAATCGCATTAAATAAAAGATATTTTAAAAAAAGGAGCTCTATAAGTTGTAGATAATTAAATTAGTAATCATTGTGTTAAAAAATAATTATTTTTTTGCCTTTAATTAATTAGCTGGAAAGTCTAGAATTAAATGCAACAAGTTACGTGTTTTCCTATGGGGAACGCTAACGCCATCCGGTGCCGCCTCGAGTCAATCGTGCTTTAACGGTTTTTCGAGACGCACACCTTAAATGGATTCAGGGGACCTCAAAACGCATTTTGGCAGCTTCTGAAAAATTTCGATTTTTTTTACGATTACATTAACTTTACCTGACCTACCTACGGTTGATGGGCAAAGTTAAAAATTGGTCTCACAATAAAAACTAAATTTAATTAAAAAAAAAAAAAAATATAAGGAGCAATCCATTGCAAAATTTTTGAAGCAAACTAGGACCCCTGTTTTGGCATTTTTTTTCTTTAATTAATTTGACTTCGAACTATGAAACAACTGACTTGATATTCATCCCACGAAAATTCTAGCAAAACTAAATTTATTTCTTAAAAGAAAATTATTTATTTTTTACAATGTAATAAAAGGATTTAAATTTTTACTTTCTCTTACCTATGTATATATGTAATATATATATAGAGAGAAAGTATTGGATTCATGTCAAAAATCGTGTCGAGATTTTGATGGATCTTCACGTTTTGAGGTCCCCTGAATCCAAAAAAGTGGTTTTCGCGACATGGTCTGTCTGTGTGTGTGTGTGTGGGTGGGTGTGTGTTCAATTTTAAGCATGAAGGAATTGAGCTATGAGGTTGAAATTTTATATTTAAGTTAAACACCCCCCCGGGACCGGAAAAATAATCTTTTAATCAAAATCGGCCAAAGAGTACTAGTACTTTACTGATGTACTTTTTCAGTTTTTTTCGATTTTCTCAAAATTTGCTCCAACGGTTTTTTTTTAAATTCAAAAATCAATTATTTTTTAGATGCTCTTTAAAATGTATATTCTCATTTTGCAATTGAAATCTTCTGAAGACCACTTTACTCTTGTATTTCATAGGGAAGTTAGGAGAAATGGTTGCCATGGTAACAAAATATAAATATTTTCCCATACTTATAAATTTTACACCTGAATTCATATGTTCCGTACTGTCGGAAACTAAATATATGTCGACACAAAAAATCTGGTGTGACAAGCACAGAACACAACTTTCGATTACCGAAGGTAAGAGAAAGTTGTGTGCTGTGCGCCAGTCACACCAGATTTTTTTTTTCGTTTAATTTTTTTTTTTTTGTTTTTAGAAAAAAAAATTAAAAAATTAAAATAAAATGAAACTTTTACTGAAAAAAATTTAAAATATCCAAAAAGTCTTAAATATGCAAAAATATGCAATATAGAATTTGAACCCTAGCTCCAAGGGGGCATGATTCGGATAGAATCAGTGACGTACCTATTAGCAAATAGAATATGCAATTGCTTAGGAATCCGGGCTCTAGTTATAATTGACACCAAATTAAGCAAATTAAGCTAATTAAAACTCATCTACCCGCTTTGTACACCTTCCTTATATACCGGCTTATACAAGACTGCGACTAGTCAACCTAAAATTTCAAAGTGGTTTGTGCGTGACCTTTTTTTATATTTTAATGGAATAAACGTCATTTTAGTCATTAATAGGCAAAAGTTCATTGAGTCGTCGTGATACAGGAAATCTTTTAAAAATAAAAAAGTCGAAAAGTCATACCCCTAATGCATATATATCAGGGAGGTAGGGACAGTGGCGTAACCAGGGGGGGGGGCGAGGGGGGGGCGCGAGCCCCCCCCCCGCCCCCAGGCGCATCGAGCCCTTGGCGCCCCCCGAGACCGGCATAGGCGCCCTACGGCCTCTAAAATATAGCCCAGCGAATTTGATTTTATCATATTCTTTTCATCGATTGTCTTAAAAAATTGATTGTTTTCTTTTAAAATTATATTACAACTTGAATTCTGCTATTTTAAATGAATTTAATTCCAAAAATAATAAATAATGTATATAGAGGCTTCATAATTAAAATTTTTTTTATTTTGCAATATATAAGCCTTAATTTGATGTTTTATGGCTGTGGAGATTTACTCAGGATTCGTATAAGCCTTAATATTTAATTTTTTGAAATTCAAAATTTCTTTTAAGCATAAAGGAATTGAGCTATGAGACTGAAATGTTATATTTAAGTTAAACACCCCCCGGGACCGTGAAAATAAGCTTTTAATCAAAATCGGCCAAAAAGTACTTTTACTGATGTAGTTTTTCAGTTTTTTTCGATTTTCTCAAAATGAAAGGGCTTTTACCATTCTTCAGGCCCGCCCGAGCCCGCCCAGAATTTTTTCAAACCCGCCCATTCCCGCCCGAGATTTAGTGAATGAATGAACGAATGTCTAGCAATTTTTAAATAAAATTTAATTTGCATGCCCGTTTGCCCGAACCCGTTTATTTAGACTTGCTACCCGCCCGTACCTGCCCGTAATTTTTTCATGGCCTCCAAAGCCCGCCCGGCCCGCGGACCGGTAACGGGCCTACGGGCCAACCCGTCCGGCAGGGCTCTAATCGGGGTTTCGGATCCCAGGCAGTCCGATGATTTTATTTAAGCCATTTGGATACCAAATGTCAAAGTCAAAGTCTTATATGGCCTAAGTTGCCGAAAAGACTGTGGGCATGTGTGTGAGTGTGAGTGTGAATGGGAAAGAAGTGTGTGTTAAAAAAAAAAATGGGGAATGACTTCCCCGAGACTTTCTCGTATGTTCTTTTGGAATTACGTCTGGATGTGTGTGTGAACACGATTGCTTAAAAACCAAAGCAGCTAGATAGATGAAATTTGGTATATGAGTCATTTCATAGAGTTACCCGTTAAAGAAAATTCATTAAAAGGTTTGTTATTTTTTTAAATTAGAACATCTAATGACCAGTGGCGTAACCAGGGGGGCGAGGGGGGGCTCGAGCCCCCCCCGCCCCAGGCGCATTGAGCCCTTGGCGCCCCCCGAAACCGGCATAGGCGCCCTACGGCCTCTAAGATATAGCCCAGCGAATGTGATTTTATCATATTCTTTTCATCGATTGTCTTAAAAAATTGATTGTTTTCTTTAAAAATTATATTACAACTTGAATTCTACTATTTTAAATGAATTTAATTCCAAAAATAATAAATAACGTATATAGAGGCTTTATAATTAAAATTTTTTTATTTTGCAATATATAAGCCTTAATTTGATGTTTTAAGGCTGTGGAGATTTACTCAGGATTCGTATAAGCCTTAATATTTAATTTTTTGAAATTCAAAATTTTCTTAAGCATGAAGGAATTGAGCAATGAGACTGAAATGTTATATTTAAGTTAAACACCCCCCGGGACCCTGAAAATAAGCTTTTAATCAAAATCGGCCAAAAAGTACTAGTATTTTACTGATGTAGTTTTTCAGATTTTTTCGATTTTCTCAAAATGAAAGGGCTTTTACCATTCTTCAGGCCCGCCCGAGCCCGCCCGGAATTTTTTCAAACCCGCCCATTCCCGCCCGAGATTTAGTGAATGAATGAACGAATGCCTAGCAATTTTTAAATAAAATTTCATTTGCATGCCCGTCCTCCCGAACCCGTTTATTTAGACTTGCTACCCGCCCGTAATTTTTTCATGGCCTCCAAAGCCCGCCCGGCCCGGTCCGCGGGCCGGGTAGGTAACGGGCCTACGGGCCAACCTGTACCCGTGCAGGGCTCTAATCGGGGGCTCGGATCCCAGGCAGTCCGATGATTTTATTTAAGCCATTTGGATACCAAATGTCAAAGTCAAAGTCTTATATGGCCTAAGTTGCCGAAAAGACTGTGTGTGAGTGTGTGTGTGTGTGTGTGTGAACACGATTGCTTAAAAACCAAAGCAGCTAGAGAGATGAAATTTGGTATATGCTCCTTACATTAAAATTGTAGATTTCTATCAACTTTTGGAGTAAATACGTCACTTGGAAGTAGTACTTTACTTAAAAAGTTTTTTCAGAAATTTCGAAATTTTCAATTTCTTTGTTATATTATGATAAAATACTCAATTTTAAAAAGTTTTTATTCTTTGATATTTTTCCGAAAACTGAAGAGTTTTTGAAATAATCACAGAAGAAAACGACATTTTTCGTAAAAGCAAAGAAAAATCAAAACAAAATCATACAGGTGTACATGTAAATATAAACAAATTCGCTGAGGAAATTACAGGATGCAAAAAATTTGCCCGCCGAAGGCGGCAATTGCTCGCCGAAGGCGAGCAAGGGGGTCCAGGGGCGGAGCCCCCTGGAAAATCGGCGCCCTAGTTGAGCTTCGCCCCCCCCCCGCCCTCAAAGGCTGGTTACGCCGCTGCTAATGACTAATTAAATGAGAAACTTTTTTCCTTTTAAAAAGAAATAGATTTTAGCCAAATCACAATTTCTAGCTAAGCTCGTTTTGTAATTTAATTTAATCATAAATAAAATCGGACATACAGTTAAAGATAATTCCAATAATAATTATAGATGTAAGAGATTATTTCATGAAAAAAGAGTTGGATAAAAAAATCGCAAAGATAAATATTTGTAAAAGTAAAAAAATGTATTGAAATAAAAAAAGAAAGTGAAGAGAATTTTTTTCGACTTTTTATTTAAGTTAGCCATATGGATTAGTAAAAAAAAGTAAAAAAAAAAAAAAAAATAAGATGACTAATTAATTTTGAATATTTTTTTTTTTTTTGATAACTCATATCTTGGTCTGATATGAAAAATATTTTAATTAGATGGGATAATGTATAGATAGCCCTTACCACCCTCTAATTTCAATATTTAAAAAAAAAGAATCAAATCTCTAACAAGTAAGTATAAAATATTAAAATAAAATTTTAACACTTTTATGAATTTATGAAAATTAAATATGCAAATTTTTCAAACTTGTTAACTTCTCACCACAATAATATATTTGTTTATTAGAGAATTTAAGTTATTAATAAAAGAAATTACTTTATTCACATACCCTTAAAAAACATCCCTTATCACAAAGAGGGGGGTTATTTTTTTTTTATTATCTAATATAATTATATAACGTTTAATTAGAAATATTAATCCATATTAGAATGCTCTAAGATAGAATGAGAGGTTTTAGGAAGATATTTTTTAGTTTAATTTTAAAAAAACCTACCCTCCCATTAAAAAAAAACTTTTGGAAGCTGTGTCAAGAGAGAGAGAGAGAGAGAGAGACAGAGACGGACTACTATTGGTTTAAATGATAATAAATAAAATAAGGGTTTTTTTTTATACCTGAGATTTTAAGAGATAGGCCTTTCCAAGAAAATGTAATTAAATTTTGTGATTTGAACTAATAAATTGAAAAAATTTGGTCAGGACTTACTTACCAAGAGAGAAACTCGAAATGCGCTGAGACGGGGATGCTCAAACGACAAGGTCGATGATGAAGGGAGAAGTCGACCTCTAGCAATAGACACCCCTGTAAAAAAAAAAAAAATATTAAATGAGATTCGAGTGTTGTGCGTAGAAAGAGAGAGTTTATAAAAAAAATAATGACAAACGATTTTTTTAACCAACTTATTTTTAAGGAAAAAAAAAATGATGATATTTAAATGAGAAGGAAAGATGTACACCCAGTGGCGGATCATAAAAATAAGCAACAATGAGGAGCAAAAAGAAAAGGGACCAAACAAACTTTAAACACATTTTTCTCAAAAATTTTAAAAATTCATATCATCCAAACAAAATTATTTAGCTTTGATGCAAATGGGTAATTAATATAATTTTAATTAGAATCTTTACTTCAATTCATTCACATAATAGATAATTAAAAAATAATTATTTCTAATTTGAAAGATATAATAATTGTTTTTTGTCCAAATTTCTTAAGGGTTTGTTTCTTTTTGATAATTTGTAAAAATGATATATGTTGATTATTGTTTTAATTTTAACAAATCTTTCTATGTACCTTGTGCTGGCTAAAAGCTTCTTATCTGAGCAAGGCCATAATTTTAAATAAAAAAAAAAAAAAAAATCTTTCTATTTAAAAAAAAAAAAAAATTGAGTGATTTTTATGGAAAATTTTATAGAGAAGAATAGGTGAGTATATATTCAAGTAATTTGCCCCCTCCATCCGTCGACCCATATTTAATTACACTAGTCGACAAAGTTTTTTTCACAAGAAATCTGATAAGTGAACCTAGTACATTTTTTCCTTCTGAATTCAGATATGTAGTTAGAATTTTTCCATCAGGCACAGTTTTAGAGATATAGAGTAAAATAGATTTTGTTTGAAAATGGGCTCTAAATCGGCTTTTATTTAGAATGTTAAAATTATTTTTAACGGGACACCCCGTCAAATTATGCAGATAGTTAGAATACATATAAATTTTAAGTTTCATCCCAATCGGAGGTCATTTAGACGTGCCGCAAACGGCTTAAAGTTTAGAAAAATCGAAATTTTCAAGATTTTTTTTTGCTTTGGTCACCCCTAATACAATTTTAGATATCCCTGAATGAAAAAAACATATATTTACGATATTCTATAGTTCTTTGGCTTTCTAAAAGTCATTCATTCGTAAAAATCTATTAATTATTAACGAAATTATGAACAAAAATGTGAGCAAAGAAAAAACACAAGTACACTCATTGGACGAAAAAAATGGACTTCAATTGAATTAAAAAACGAACCCTATCTACGAGAAGCTAATGTATCCTCTTGGAGCATAGGTTTACGGGCACTAACTTTAATATATATTATTAAAAAAAAATATTTTTTTGAATCTGATATCTTTATTTATACTTCTAAAAGAACAAGAGGTCCATTTTTTTCGTCCAGTGAGTATACTTGTGTTTTTTCTTTGCTCACATTTTTGTTCATAATTTCGTTAATAATTAACAGATTTTTACGAATGAATGACTTTTAGAAAGCCAAAGAACTCTAGAATATCGTAAATATATGTTTTTTTCATTCAGGGATATCTAAAATTGTATTAGAGGTGACCAAAGCAAAAAAAAATCTTGAAAATTTCGATTTTTAAAACTTTAAGCCGTTTGCGGCACGTCTAAATGACCTCCGATTGGGATGAAACTTAAAATTTATATGTATTCTAACTATCTGCATAATTTGACGGGGTGTCCCGTTAAAAATAATTTGAACATTTTAAATAAAAGCCGTTTTTGAGCCCATTTTCAATCAAAATCTATTTTGCTCTATATCTCTAAAACTGTGCCTGATGGGGAAAAACTGAAATGATATTTGAATTCAGCATGAAAAATACTTCTAGAATTTCATATCTTCATTCTTGTGAAAGAAAAAAAGTTCATTTTTGTCGACTAGTGTTATTAATTGACAATGGATGAGGAATTGACAATTTATTAGATTGATTAAGAATTTTTTTTTTAATTCTCTGTTTTATCATACAATCGAATTCTCCAAATTAAATGATAAAGAATTTTATATAATTTATTTGATTAAATGGCTAATTTTAATTTTAATTTTAATTCTAATTTTGTTTATTCACCCTTTTCAATAAAAAATAAATGTTTTTATCATAAAAAAACTCATCTAAATGTAAGGCGATCTGGAGGATCGAGGCGGATGGGCTGGACCAGGGAACAAACGACGAACGGGCTGGCCGATTGACAAGTTGAAAATTAACTCCTAAAAAAGGAAAATCGTTCATTGAATAATGCTTAGACCTCGCTCCGCGGGAATAGTAGGCGAGTTAAGAAGATTTTTATTATAAAAAAATTTTGATTTATTTTGCATATAGAAAATTTCAAATTTCTCCTTCGGAAACGAAAAAAATCTGGTGTGACTGGCGCACAGCACACAACTTTCTCTTACCTTCGGTAATCGAAAGTTGTGTTCTGTGCTTGTCACACCAGATTTTTTGTGTCGACATATATTTAGTTCCCGACAGTACGGAACATTTGAATGCAGATGTAAAATTTATAAGTATGGGAAAATATTTATATTTTGTTACCATGGCAACCATTTCTCCTATCTTCCCTATGAAATACAAGAGTAAAGTGGTCTTCAGAAGATTTCAATCGCAAAATGAGAATATACATTTTAAAGAGCATCTAAAAAATAATTGATTTTTGAATTTTAAAAAAAATCGTTGGAGCAAATTTTGAGAAAATCGAAAAAAACTGAAAAAGTACATCAGTAAAGTACTAGTACTCTTTGGCCGATTTTGATTAAAAGCTTATTTTTCCGGTCCAGGAGGGTGTTTAACTTAAATATAAAATTTCAGCCTCATAGCTCAATTCCTTCATGCTTAAAATTGAACACAGACACACCCACCCACACACACACAGACAGACCATGTCGCGAAAACCACTTTTTTGGATTCAGGGGACCTCAAAACGTGAAGATCCATCAAAATCTCGACATCGAATTTTTGACATGAATCCAATACTTTCTCTCTATATATATATTACATATATACATAGGTAAGAGAAAGTAAAAAGCATTGTTTTGGTAATCTAAATACTACTTACCAAGTACAGAGAGACTCGAAGTGCGCTGAGATGGGGTGCCCAAACGACAAGGTCGGTGATGAAGGGAGAAGTCGACCTCTAGCGATTCTCACCCCTGTAAAAAATAAAAATTATTATTATGTGTTTGGGTGTAGACAGAGAGAGTTTATAAAAAAAAAAAAAAAAAAAATAATAATAATAATATTGATAAACGATTTTATTATCCTTATTTTCAAGGGGAAAATATTAATGATATTAAAGATGTACACCCTATTACACCCTCTGGTTTCAAGTTTTAAGACAAAGGATAATTTTATAATAAATATGCTTTGAGAAAGAAAATATAAAAATAAAATGTTAACCCTTTCTTCAATTGAATTATGCAAATTATAAATACCTTTTAATTGTGGTAAGAGGAGTGCGTGTGATGTTTTATTCTCACAAACAGAATCGCACTGGAGAAGAGGCACTTTGCAGAGTGATGAGTTCAATCGACTGGCCTCTTGACCCCCATGACGCAGATGGATTTGCTTTTCCTAAGATATCTCTCTGAAACAAAGAAATATTTATTTTTTTTAATCCTTAATCCTCTTCTATCATCATATTTTAAATATTCAATAAAGATTATTTGATTAAATAATTGTTTTATTTTCCCTTAATCCTTTCCTTTCTCATCTTTAAATATTCATTATAAAAGTATCATATTAGTATGTTTATCGAATATTTAGATTAGCTTCAAATGGGTAATTAATATAATTTTAATTAGAATCTTTACTTCAATTCATTCACATAATAGATAATTAAAAAATAATTATTTCTAATTTGAAAGATATAATAATTGTTTTTTGTCCAAATTTCTTAAGGGTTTGTTTCTTTTTGATAATTTGTAAAAATGATATATGTTGATTATTGTTTTAATTTTAACAAATCTTTCTATGTACCTTGTGCTGTCTAAATGCTTCTTATCTGAGCAAGGCCATAATTTTAAATAAAAAAGAAAAAAAAAAAATCTTTCTATTAAAAAAAAAAAAAAAATTGAGTGATTTTTATGGAAAATTTTATAAAGAATAGGTGAGTATATATTCAAGTAATTTGCCCCCTCCATCCGTCGACCCATATTTAATTATTAATTGACAATGGATGAGGAATTGACAATTTATTAGATTGATTAAGAATTTTTTTTTAATTCTCTGTTTTATCATACAATCGAATTCTCCAAATTAAATGATAAAGAATTTTATATAATTTATTTGATTAAATGGCTAATTTTAAAACGCACCCCCACAGAAAAAAAATACCCTTGTTACTATAAATACATTACGTAACTGAACAAAGAGAAAATTTTTTTTTAGATTAAAGAAAAAGTAATTGTTTTGTAATTAAAAAAATTATTTTTTAATAATATATTATCTGCATTAATCGAAGTAAAAATTATAATTTTATTATGTTAAATTCTCATGTGAACCAAAGGAAAATTCCCGATAAACCCACACCACAAAAGAGAGATGGAGATTTTTATAAATTTAAATCAGTGGTTCCCAACCGGTGTGCCCCGGCACTCAAGGGTGCCGCGAGAATGCCTAAGGGGTCCCGCGAGATATTTAGATTAAAAAAAAAAAAATAAAGAGGCTAAAAAATAAAGTTTTGCTAAAAAAAAGGTCAAATGATTTTCACGCAAGGGAAAAAAAATTTGTCCCAGGGTGGAAAAAAATTTCGATTTGATAGGGAAAAAAAAGGAAGGGTGCCGCTAGTGTGTAATATTATTCCCAACGCACCTTTGGGGTGCCGTGGACTTCAAAAGGTTGGGAAACGCTG
>JAKCPI010026169.1:0-11778 GCA_023213315.1 Euborellia annulipes | reverse complement strand
TGAAGAGTGTGTCTAAAATTGTTTTCGTAATATTTACAAAATAAATTTACCCACACAGCACGGAATATTACAATCTTGCTCAATGTTGACAATATTCCGGCAACATTGATGCAATATTGCAGCTCAAACAGCAATATTGCTAGTTTGGAATATTGCCGCTGCAATGTTGCCAAGATTCGCAATGTTTCTGCAACATTGCTGCAATATTTTGTGCTGTTGGGGTAATGGGCCTATCTATTATTCAAAAATAATTGGAATTATTCTAAGCTTATGATATAGATTATTTTTACTTTCTCTTACCTATGTATATATGTAATATATATATAGAGAGAAAGTATTGGATTCATGTCAAAAATTCGATGTCGAGATTTTGATGGATCTTCACGTTTTGAGGTCCCCTGAATCCAAAAAAGTGGTTTTCGCGACATGGTCTGTCTGTGTGTGTGGTGGGTGGGTGTGGGTGGGTGGGTGGGTGTGTGTGTCTGTGTTCAATTTTAAGCATGAAGGAATTGACCTACGAGGTTAAAAATTCTATATTTAAATTAAACACCCCCCGGGACCGGAAAAATAAGCTTTTAATCAAAATCGGCCAAAGATTACTAGTACTTTACTGATGTACTTTTTCAGTTTTTTCGATTTTCTCAAAATTTGCTCCAACGATTTTTTTAAAATTCAAAAATCAATTATTTTTTAGATGCTCTTTAAAATGTATATTCTCATTTTGCGATTGAAATCTTCTGAAGACCACTTTACTCTTGTATTTCATAGGGAAGATAGGAGAAATGGTTGCCATGGTAACAAAATATAAATATTTTCCCATACTTATAAATTTTACATCTGAATTCAAATGTTCCGTACTGTCGGGAACTAAATATATGTCGACACAAAAAATCTGGTGTGACAAGCACAGTACACAACTTTCGATTACCGAAGGTAAGAGAAAGTTGTGTGCTATCCGCCAGTCACACCAGATTTTTATTTATTCTCATAATTTAGAAAAGTATTTTTTTTACTTTCTCTTATTAATATAAACGTTTGCTCATTATTTCCAGTATCTGACATACAACGGTTCCTTGACTACACCTCCCTGTGCTGAGTCCGTTACATGGGTAGTTCCGAGACAAACAATGCCTGTTAGTAGTTCCCAGGTAAAATAAAACTTAATCTTGGATGTACCAGTATTTGCAATAATTTTTTCCATATAGAGAAACGGCGGGTTAAAATGGACATTACACCTTTCGAAATATCCCTTCTAGGATTTCGACCTCTTAGAATTGAAAGTAATGAAGCTTCATTAATATGAATAAAAATTCATAGTTTCAGCCTAATTGTAAGAAAAGATTTTTCCAAACTAATCATACAGGAATGCCCAATTTTAAATACTAGTATATTATTTACTATACTATATTATTCTTCTCCAGGGACTAAAAATTGAATACATGAATCCTATTCAAGAGTATTATTTTTTTAAATATTCTTCTTGAATAAAATATTCATAAAAATTTTATAGACCTACTTTCTAGAAATTGGTATATCATAACTAGAGACCGGATTTTAAGCAAAATGCTTATTGCTGAATTTTATAAGCAACCATTAGATATTTAATTTCTATACGAATTAGGAAAAACTAAGTGCATTGAGATTACATTTTTTATGCTTTTTTTGCTTTTTTTGAGTTTTCATGCTTTTTTTTTCCTTTCGTGCTTATTTGAACTTATTTTACGAATATTTATAATTTTTTTTTTTTTTTTTTTTTTTTTATTAAAAAACTTTTTTTCCCATTCACACACGCATACACCAGGGACGTATATAAGGGGAGGGGGGCCGCCCCCCAAAAAAAAAAAAAAATTTCCAAAAATCCCGCAGTGTGAAAAAATATAGCCCTGTAAAAAAATTTTTTTCAGCAGGGTGAAAAAATTTGGTTCCGCAAAAAAAAAATTTTCGCAGGGCGTGGCGAAATAAATTTAGTTTATTTAAAAAAAAATTTGTATACGTCATTGGTATGAGAAAAAATTGCTTATTAGATGCTTTTTTTCAACTTTTATGCTTATTTAACAACTTTTTATTCAAGTTTTTTATGCTTTTTTAAGCACTTTTTTTCCATTTTTTTATGCTTTTTTGTCCGGTCTCTAATCATAACTGTTACCCACATGCCCTTAAAATTAACGTTATAAAATATTAAGGTCAGGGCTGTACCCTGAAAACTTTTTCGGGGTATGGGGTTTGAATAGACCGAAAGGTAATCTCTCTTCTCTCCCCCCGAATGAATAAATTTTAATGAATATAAAATAATTTTTATAATTACTAACAATATTTACAAATTTTTTTTCTGTATATTTCTATTATATTACAAGTAGTAATTAATTTTTATTAATAAAAGGAGTAATCAAATATTTTCCTATTAGCTTGCTGCGTTTCGGTCTTTGTTGGGTCATCATGGCTCGATCATCTCCAATTATCGGCCTCCACAGCCTCTCAACGGGAGAACTATCTGGCAAATTCGCTAATCTTCATCCATTTTAAATTTAGATTTATACCAAAATACTAATTATATAGTAAATTTATATTGATATCAAAGTTGTTCAATTTATCATTTTGAAATCCATATAAATGAGAGAGGCACTTGATACGAGGGATAAAAAAAAATACCGATGAAAAGTCATAATTATTATACTACGTAATAATAATTTCTTTTACTTCACATGAGCAGAAAATTAAGAGACATGAGTATTTTGGGATTCTCCAAATAAGTATTATTTTCTATTATATAATTTATTTAATTAATTTAAGATAAATATTTTAAATCATTCCAAAGAGTAGTGATACATATTTATATATCATAGGTAGAGTTTCGTTAAAAACTAATTTATTTAAGTAGCTTATATAGGTTCTTGTTTATATTTTCGTTCGCCATCTCTCATTCCATATTTATTCAAATTAATTTGATAGCCAAAAATTTAAATAAATTTTATCGCTCAGAGCAAATAAATTATTTCTAGATCGTCAGTTGTTAACTTTATTGCTTGAGGGAATAAAATGTATTTAGTCTATAATTGATTACCATATGATTTAAATAAATATGATTATAAGATACAGAAAAGTATTAAGAAAAACATAAAAAAGGGATAAAAGATAGGAGTTCACAAAAGCTCCCTGTAATAAAAATAAACGAATTATATGATATAAAAAAACAGTATTTTTTAAACAATTATATATAGCACTGAGATAGGCTAAAATCAAAAGGCTTTATAATAAAATTGTTTAATAAGATCCATGGTAAAAATTGTTATAATTTTGGCTACAAGTATCAATCAATAAGTTGGCGAACGTTTTGTAAAATAATAAAAAAATAAAAAGTTCTTTGATTGTTCCCAAAATCTAGTAGAATTTTATAAAAAAAATTTGATTACATGACTGGCTGGCCTAGTAATAAATTAAAAAAAAATGGTGTGTTGATCGCATCTCTATTTTTTAAACTTTTATAAAAATAAGAATAAGTATTGTTTGAGAGTTGAAGTTGATGTTATTAAATAAGAATTATTTATTTCTGTTAAATTTTAGTTTATTTGTATATTAAACGTTTCAGCCACTCATTCTGTGGCCTTCAGAGAATCTAGCGATCTACCCAAAACTCAGAAGAAAGCCAGGTTGCGACAGACAGCTTAGTTAGTTCCAAGTTCACTTGAGAATATAGAACACTAGATGCAGGATACTCTGAATTTACACCAAGCAGAGGCTTCAGAATGAGTGACTGAAACGTCGAATCTTATACAAATAAACAAACCCTCAGTTTATCTGAAATAAAGAATTTTTATTTAATAAAAATATTGTTGTTATTACTATTGATATAAATAAAAATTTGTGAAACTAATGTTATTTAACAGATTATTGTTAATAAATTATTGTTACTCTATTAATATTGTAATTAGATTTTTTTTTAATCCCGACAAAGTTGCATCATTTAATCCTTTTGAAGAAAAAAAAAGAACTATCTACCAAAATTCCTGTTTATTTTCTCAGGAAGCCATCATGTGTCAAGACAATTCTCCCATCACCTGCTTATAATCTAATTCGTGCGAAGAATGAATAATTGAGATTCCATGTCAACAGATCTTATGGCAAAATTAAGATCTCTGTTTTTTACTTTCTTGTATAGAATATAAAGAGAATGTATTGTAATCGTCAAAAAATTCGACTCGGAGATTTTGAGGTAGAAGTTACGCATGTTTTTCCCGAGAAGAGGGCGTTGTGTGTCTTCAAAAGTAAGCCAAAAAACAACACCTATTACGAAAATTTGCCAAGAGATGTCAGCATGGTAGCTAATCATTTAATGGATTTGGTTGATTTCCATTGATCTTTTAATAATAAATACTTTGTAAATGTTATTATATATTATGTATCTTTTATAAAAGCATAAAAATTTATAAATATAGGCCATATATAGGCTAATTCTATATCGGCTGTTAGACTAGCCTGCCATCTTGTGCAAGAGTGATTAACTATTTGACAGGTAAATTTTAAATATATCTACCAATCTTATTTTAAAAATTTCTTAATTAATATGTGATTAATAATAACAATAAATTCATTTTTAAATTTAAAAAAAAAATTAAAGATTATTGGGACAGATTGTTTTTTTTTTTGTATTTGCTTGATAACAAAAAAATCTGGTGTGACTGGCGCACAGCACACAACTTTCTCTTACCTTCGGTAATCGAAAGTTGTGTACTGTGCTGGTCACACCAGATTTTTTGTGTTGACATGTATTTAGTTTCCGACAGTAGGGTACAATTGAATTCAAGATGTAAAATTTATAAGTATGGGAAAATATTTATATTTTGATACCATGGCAACCATTTCTCCTATCTTTTCTATGGAGTACAAGAGTAAAGTGGTCTTCAGAAGATTTCAATCACAAAATGAGAATATACATTTTATAGAGAATCTAAAAAATAATTGATTTTTGAATTTAAAAAAAAATCGTTGGAGCAAATTTTGAGAAAATCGAAAAAAACTGAAAAAGTGAATCAGTAAAGTACTAGTACTCTTAGGTCGATTTTGTTCAAAAGCTTCGTGTCACGTCCCATGGGGGTGCCTAACTTAAATATAAAATTTCAACCTCCTAGCTCTTTTCATTCTTGAGATATTTTGTTCACAGACACACAGACAGACAGACCATGTCGCGAAAACCACTTTTTTGGATTCAGGGGACCTCAAAACGTGAAGATCCATCAAAATCTCGACATCGAATTTTTTCATGAATCCAATACTTTCTCTCTCTATATATATTAACATATATAGAGGTAAGAGAAAGTAAAAATTAATTACGATAATTTTTTAATAAGTCATTAAAAAAATTATAGCTCGATGTCCCAATAATCTCTTATGAATTTAATTCATTTAAAAAAAAAACCGCATTGAAAAATTCCTTATAATAATCTAGTTTTTTTTTTTAAAGTACGTTTAGACGTCGCTCCTGAACCCCCTTAACAACATTGATAATTTTCGAACCTAAGCTAACAATCTCAAAATAATTTCAAGACTCTTATAGTTTCTGAAATGGACAGAGGGCAGAGAATTGAAAATTATATATGTAGATTAAAGTAAGAAATGGAAGGAGGGAACAAGAGAGAGAAAGTACTTGAGAAGCAAGATGCTAGGGATTATTGGGAAATAAATGGGCGGCTTCCGGCGCTTTGGTGGCTTCTCTGGCAAATCGTCCCCAAAGAAGACAAATGGCGTTCCTAGGGGGCGGCTTCTTCTGTGCTTCAATTCTCCCCTAGCTTGGTTACGAATTGATAATCCTCAGGAAATATGTCCATTGCTTGGCAAAACAAATACTAATCTTATACGAAAAAAAATCCTCTAAAACGGGAATTTCTTCTTTTTTTTGAGACGTTTCGGTTGTAAAATCTTGTAATATTTAAATAGTCGGGCAACAAATGAATAGGCAAGAATTAATAGCAAAGAATGGAAATATATTTTTACCACTTTGGCACTTAAAAGAGAAGACGTTGTAATAACGTTTCGTAGGTTTAACACAAAAATTGAATTTTCGGACTTTTGCTACTATCAAGTAAGATTCTCAACAGGCGATATATAGATAAGAGAAAGTAAAAAATTAAAAAGTGATATTTTATAGACTTCGACAGGATTTGCTTCCGAAGCGAGAAAAATTTATTTCAATTTAATTCCCTACCAATAAATTGAAATAAATAGGGATGGGGTATAAATGCTCTTATGTGCGGAAAAAGGTCTTATTAAAATATAGTTATATGAGACCGAAACTCCTCAACTACGCTAATTTTTCGGCAAGGATGCAGGATGGGAAAAACAAAAATAAAAATTTTTTATTTTCCCCAAATGAGTTTAATATCCTGATATTTCGAAGGCACAGGGGCTCTTCTTCTTCAGAGGAACAATTCTCTCGGCATCACTCATTAAGCTTCAATCAATATAGTTATATGTTGTAAAAATAGAAACTAATTAATTAAAATAGATTTCCCTATTATTATTAAATGAAGTCAATTAAAAATTACCTACTAATGTCAAGATTCTAATCTTTTTTTTACTTTCTCTTACCTATGTATATATGTAATATATATATAGAGAGAAAGTATTGGATTCATGTCAAAAATTCGATGTCAAGATTTTGATGGATCTTCACGTTTTGAGGTCCCCTGAATCCAAAAAAGTGGTTTTCGCGACATGGTCTGTCTGTGTGTGGGTGGGTGGGTGGGTGGGTGGGTGGGTGGGTGTGTGTCAAATTTTAAGCATGAAGGAATTGAGCTATGAGGCTGAAATTTTATATTTAAGTTAAACACCCCCCGGGACCGGAAAAATAAGCTTTTAATCAAAATCGGCCAAAGAGTACTAGTACTTTACTGATGTACTTTTTCAGTTTTTTTCGATTTTCTCAAAATTCGCTCTAACGATTTTGATTAAAATTCAAAAATCAATTATTTTTTAGATGCTCTTTCAAATGTATATTCTCGTTTTGCCCACAAAATTGTTTGAAGCACACTTTACTCTTGTGCTTCATAGGAAAGATAGGAGAAATGGTTGCCATGGTAACAAAATATAAATATTTTCCCATACTTATAAATTTTACATCTGAATTCAAATATTCCCTACTGCCGGGAACTAAATACATGTCGACACAAAAAATCTGGTGTGACAAGCACAGTGCACAACTTTCGATTACCGAAGGTAAGAGAAAGTTGTGTGCTGTGCGCCAGTCACACCAGATTTTTTAATAATATAAAATAAGACAGGATAATAATATTCATAAACATAGAAAATGATATCCATAATAAATGAATGGTTTATTCTGCGATGAATTGAAAGAGAGTTAGGGTGAGAGAGAGAATGTCAAAGCAGCACAATGACTGGGCCGCCATGCTCAAAGCACCAACTGTAATGAAGCTGTTAATATGCTAATTAGCGTCACAGGCAGAGTCTCCCCCCTCTCTCTCTCTCTCTCGCTTTGTTTGCTCTCTCCCTTTCTCTCTCAATTGTGCAGCCCAGGGGCGGCTTTGCTCAGCCTAGCTAATTAATTATCCGACTATTGATGTATGAGTATTCGAAGCAAGATTATTTGTTCAAATACCAAAACTCGCTCTGTCTCTCTCTATTCTATTCATTTGGACCAAGAAAAAAAGTTTCACTTTACTGTAGATTATTTTATAAGAATAAATGTTAAATGTGAAAAGTTTTTCAGTTATTTAAAAAGTAAAAATCTGGTGGGACTGTCGCACAGCACACGACTTTCTCTTATCTTCGCTAATGGAAAGTTGTGTTCATCAGTCACACCAGATTTTTCGTGTCGACATATATTTAGTTTCTGCCGATATATTAGAATTTAAGATGTAAAATTTATTAGGCTGGGAAAATATTTATATTGTATGGCAACCATTTCTCCTATTTTCCTATGAAGTACAAGAGTAAAGTGGTCTTCATAAGATTTCTATGCCAAAATGAGAATATACATTTTACAGAGCATCTAAAAAATAATTGATTTTTGAATTTTAATCAAAATCGTTGGAGCGAATTTTGAGAAAATCGAAAAAAACAAAACTGAAAAACTACATCAGTAAAGTACTACTACTTTTTGACCGATTTTGTTTAAAAACTTATTTTCGAGCCGCGCCCTCGGGGGGGGGGGGTGCCTAACTTAAATATAAAAAGTAATTTGGCTGCACCCTCTTTCCTATTAATCATATCAGCTACAGCCACGATCCATTATTCAATTAAATATAAAATTCAACCTCAAAACATCATAGATCTTAAGCTGCCTTAAGCCTACTATAACCTAAAAAGCGAAATGTGGCATTTTACTTATTAAACTATTTATATATTGAATATATATTTTTTTTAAATAAATACCGGTATATATTGTTATTATTTATGCGGTGGAGGTGGAAATAGAGAGAGGATCTTAAGTACCTGTTTCAAATTCAATTGTAAGATGTAAGACGAGCTTAAGATCTAAGGTGTGTTAGTGCAAAAAGGCATTAATGAAACAGGCCTGGTCTTACTTGTGATTATTTCATAGTTTTTAAAAAAATATTATATATTTTTTAATGGAAACTTTCATGGTTCAACCACCTTTCTCTTTTCTAACTTGAGATATTTTTTTCACAGTCAGTCACACACACAGACAGTATTTTTTGGACTTCAAAACATTTATTTTCAACATAATTTCGATTTCGATTTTTGACATGACTTTATAAGGTCCCATCTATTGCAATAGTATTGAGACCAAGCCCGGTAGTTAGGCAGCCAAAATGGCAGCTTGTCTGTGTGAGAAATTCCTTTTTCAAAGCAGATGATAGGCCTAACAACCATTTTTAACACAAGAAAAGGCATAAAAATTTATCTCTTTAATATAAATTTCAAGATATACCGAAATAAAAATTATCTGAATGTTTTAATCAGAAAAAAAAAAGTTTTGTGAACCTGTGCTAACTACCGGGCTTTAGTCTCAATACTATTGCAATAGATGGCATATTAACATTTGGTAAGAGAAAGTAAAAGCGGATATAACCGAAACGTATTTGAATTTATATAATTAATTAGATTAATGGATTTTTTTGTGGCTTAAATCAGCACGCCTAAATAGACTTTCCATATTATATGTAGGCCCTTATTAAACAAGATTAAGCGAAACAGATAGTTAATTTAAAACATACAAGTTTTTTTTTTGCCCCTCTATTTAAAACATCTCTTTCAATTAAGAATTTTTATTCCAAAAATACATTTTTACATTAGTTTGAAATAACGGCTTAACTCTTTTTCACTTTCAGCTTGTTATATAGATTAAAAAGAGCATAAAATGGACTGTTATTATTTTAACTAATAAAGAGCCTCCTCCCCTAAAGTTCAACGAATCAATTAAAAGCAATTATAGGAAGATGCATTAAGTGTGCCCAGCGCCATCTTTGTTATTCCACGCCACCCTTCTGTTTTTATATAAACGCATATATAGATATTTATATAAAAGATTGCCCCTTATTATATATTTTTTATTCATACACTCAGGGGAGATTGAAGCATTCCAAAATAAAATGCAGTAAATAAATTTTATCTATTGGTACAAACTTGTGTTTGACCTATATTAAAATTATTTTTACTTTCTCTTACCTCTATATATGTTAATATATAAAGAAAGAAAGTATTGGATTCATGTCAAAAATTCGATGTTGAGATTTAAATGAGGTCCCCTGAATCCAAAAAAGTGGTTTTCTGTCTGTGTGTGTGTTCAATTTTAAGCATAAAGGAATTTAGCTAGGTGGTTGAAATTTCATATTTAAGTGGGCGTGAAAATAAGCTTTTAATCAAAATCGAGCAAAAAGTACTAGTACTTTACTGATGTAGTTTTTCAGTTTTTTTTTTTGAATTTTCTCAAAATTTTCTCCAACGATTTTGATTAAAATTCAAAAATCAATTATTTTTAAGATGCTCTTTAAAATATATAATTATTATCATTTTTCCATTGAAATCTTCTGAAGACCACTTTACTTTTGTATTCCATGGTGAAGATAGAAATGGTTGCCATGGTAACAAAATATATTTTCCCACACTTATAAATTTTACATCTTGAATCGCACTGTCGGAACCTAAATATGTGGTCACAAAAAATATGGTGCGACCATCACACCATATTTTTTTTTTAATTTAAACAAAACTTTCACTGTTGACATATGAAGGACTTTTGAAACATATGAAAAGTATATGATAAGTCCATTTTTTGCAATGTTTTACCAGACTATTTTTTAAGTTTGTTTACATTTCCATAGTACGGTGTTTCTTAACGTGTGAATATTATTGATACTATCATGTTTTTCAAAAGCATGAAACTAGCAAATAAAAGTACTCCGGTTTTGCCACCAGATAGCGTAAACAATACAAACAAAAATGTACTATCATGTTTTCCCGTGTGCTCTTCATATGTCTACTCTAACCTCTATATGACCTCGGTAGAAGAAAAGGTAATATAAAAAAAAATGTTTTCGAATATTTAAATAATCTCCAAATAATAAAATGTTTGCATTAAAAGTTGCAAGCCGGTGCTGAGAGTCACCATAGAACTGAGTGTCTGTCGACGGGCCTGGCAAGTAAAATGAACAACATCCACCAAGAACCTTGTCAACTCCGATGCCAAGTAGTGGTCATCAACTGGATTGGTGGCCCAGACGAAGAACGCTGATTTATGTAAAAAATCGAACATAGAAACAAATTTTCTTTGATTTATTGTTGAAAATGTCGACACCGTCGGTTCCTCTAAAGCATATTATTTTTTGCTAACCAAAGCCATTTACATTCACTATTCAAATTTTGTTATTTAACGAATTTAAAAAACTGTATTTTTTGAAAAAATCGGATTAGATTTCATTTTAATATTGTTTTTAGATATTATAATAGATCAGCCCATCCCTTTCCGAACGTACTCCATTAGAGTAACACGATTTGTTTATTTACTTACCTCTCTCTAGTATTATGCGCTCTGGTTCAGTACAAACTCCTGAACACAAATATCCACTAATTGCCTTTAATACTGACCCATTAGCTGACTGACTGTCAAAACATACCATGCAGATATGGATTGCTAATCGAAACTAAATAGCTTGCGACTCGTTACTATAAACGGGATTTAATAAAGATAAGCTAATTTATATAAATTGAAATATCTATATATCGGAAATAGGAAAAAACAATGCTCTCTGCGTCATTTGTTTCAAAAGCCATTTCCTGAATTAATATCTAATGGAATTTAAAATAAAAATTTAATCCAAAAATTACATAAATATCAGGGGTAATTATTAAAGATGAGTATCTTTCTTTGTAAGTAAAAAACATCGCTGTTTCATTTAATTTCAAGCAACGATATCTGAAAATCATCGAAGAAAAAACATCGATGTTTCTTGATATCAATTAACAAAATTAAAGATAAATAAAAACTTTTTTTTTTAACACTCACACTTTTTTCCCATTCACACTTCACATTCACACACACATACACAGTCTTTTCGGCAACTTAGGCCATATAAGACTTTAAACGATAACCGTTGTTATTATTAAAATATATATAAATGCCTATATATGAATGCCTAGGCCCCATTATATATATATATATATATATATATATATATATATAATGGGGCCCAGGCATTCCCATTCTTATTTAATTCATAAATAAAATCATCGGACTGCCTATCAACCCTCGACGCTTGGTAAACACGGCACACGCACTACCAACTACATCAAGCCCGATAAATA